>PVIH01004168.1:0-145568 GCA_004025045.1 Sigmodon hispidus
TGCATTTTAAATTCTTTTTACTGTTTTTTTTTTGATAAATACAAAATAAAGAAAAAAAAAAAAAAGAAAGACTCAGAAAGAAACAGTCTATTTAAAAGATGACTGAAAAGAACTTCATCCTCTTGTCTAAGCACACAGAAAGGCTGCTTAAAGCAAAACTGTTGCATCCTGCATGCTTGGCACCTTGACGTGACTAGGACCATTGAGGGCATGAAGAAAAGATGGACACACAGACACATGCACAGAAAAGCTAATGCCAGGTGGGCCATGTACATTCTGATGGAGTAGCAATCACCTATGCAACAACCCCACATCTCAGTATGTTCATCATGTACAACACAGTTAGTCTTTGTAGAGGTCTCTGCAGGCAGTTTCCGGCTGTAAAATCCCAGGAGGAGAAAACTGCAGTTTCTAGTATTTGCACACTGGTCAACCATTTGTAAATATTCATACATGCACACTCTGTCACCATTTGCACTGAGACCAGAGGAAGACTTTGCTATCTCTCTGAGCCTCACCCAAGGAAGGCTTTGCCACTTGATGGGTTGGGGCATTGGTCCCTGACATGGCTGTTCCTAAACAATACACATTCACTCAGGATTTCATTTTCTCTTTACACATTTATTTAATGTTTCCCTGGCTATCTACATCAAATCTTTTTTTTCTTAAATAAATAACTGAGTTCAAATAGTGCTAGAAATGTCTCTAGGTCATAGAAATGAAGGATGTTCTGAAAATCATCATAACGAGAAAGAACACAAGTGACTAACTGCTGGGTTGGTGGACCAGGGACCAGGCCACGTGGGTTAGAGCTGGTGTCCCAGCAGCAGTGTGAAGAGACCTACAGGTAGTAAGACTTGTAATGGGGGGGAGCTTAGATACCCATAACACCAAATTACAAAAGTCTGAACCATTTGCCAACCAGATGTGGTGGAATATGCCTGCAAACCCAGAACATGGGTAGCTAAGACAGGTGGAGCACTACTTATTTGGAGTCAGCCTGGGCTATATAGAAAAGACCACCTTTCCAAAAGAAAAAAGTTTACAAGGACCTGCACCATTATTGAAATGAGAATTACAAAAATTCCTGCTATTAGATATAAGACATATTAACAAAATGCAGCTGAGGATGTACTCAATGGATATTGCACAAATTCTATTTGGTATTATAATAAAAACCCAGAGCCAGATATTGGAGGAAAGCTGGAATATCAGAGAGAAAGAACAAACCACAGCCAATTCTCACCCAGCCAACTCTTCAGGCTGAACAGGGTAAGTCCTATCTATCTTGATGAATCCTCCGACTGACTGGCTGCTCAGACAGAATGCTGAACTTCTCCAGCCTTACATTTCTTTCCCTGCCCAGCTTCCTGATTCAGTTCTCCTAGAACTAGGATTAAACTACTGCCTGGCTGGTAGGCCTTGAACTCACAGAGATCCAAATGACCTCTATCTTCAGAGTGATGGGATTAAAGGTATGGGTCACTACTCCCTGACCTTCATGGTTTGGCTCTGTGGGTGGCTTGTCCTCTGATATTCCAAACTATTTTTATTAAATATATAGAATATATCATCACAAATGGGTATTTGTTGGGACACGTGCAAGCCATAGTATTCTATTTCTGGTGTCACATAAAACTAGGTATGATGGTAGATGCCTGTAATGACAGCACTGTGGACATGGAAGCAGGAGGATCAAGTCCAAGTTCATTCTGGTCCATTTAACAAGTTCAGGGCAGCTGAACTACATAAGACTCTGCATTTTATAAAAAAAAGGGATTGGGGGTTGGAGAGGTGGCTCAGTGGTTTGGAGTCCATACTGTTCTTGTAGAGGACTTGGGTTTAGTTCCCAGCACCCACATGGTGGCTCATAACCATCCCTAATTCCAGTTCCAAAGAATCCAATGCTCTCTTCTTACATCAGGTACACACATATAGACAGACAGACATTTGGGGAAAACACATGTAAAATATATAAAATCTTTTAGAAAAAAAGTATTAGCAAAGTTGGAGATCTAGTTAAGGAAATGTGTAGACAGGATTTACTCACTAGAAAGCAGAACCAAAGGCCATACTCTCCATGAGTCTCCACTGATTTAGGCCTGAACTCAGACCTCCCTTGAGGTCCTGAGGTCTATCTGAGGCCTTAAGAGGACGTGTCCAAATCTAGGGGTGGCTCTCCAGTCGGGTGTGTAGCAGCACAGTCTTCCCTGAAGATGAGCTCACACTAAGAGTGAGAATCAGGAGACAAAACTGAGCATTCAAAGAGTCAGTTCACCAGAGGCTTTGAACTGGAACTAGAAATAACAGCCTAATCTGAAGCTCTAAGGTACTAAAATATAAAGGAAGAAAGAATCCATTGAGCAACAAAGGGAACAGGGGAATTTGAAAAAGATTTCTTTTCCCTAGAAATGAAAAATATGCTTTTAGAGAATGAAAGCACAGAGTTTGGGTTGCATTGCAGTCTAGATGCAGTTAAGGAGTGGATTCGCGAGCTATTTAAGGTACAGAGTTTAGGAAGGGATCAAGGCTAAGTGAAAGCAGAGCTGCAAGAATGACGTCGTTCACGCCACGTCTAAATCAGTCCCAGAATAAGTCAATGTGTGACTTTGGATACTGTCTGTCTTCCCTCTGGACCTATGGGATATTTTCACTCCAAGTTAGTGTGGTCATGTGACTCATTTTGGCCAATGCAAGTGACTGTTAATTCTGGGAAGAATATTTAAGATTCAGTGTATAGTTCATTATACTCCCTTCCCACTTTTGCCAAGGCAACTACACCATTCCAGTTGTGGCTGTCTAATCCACTGGGTCTGAGTACAGTCCTTCTGATGGAGACTACAAGTCAACACAAATGGAGCGAGGTGTGAGGAGTGAAACTTCTTCCGTGCTGGGATTGTTGGTTCTGCCAGAAGCACATCTTGACTTATAGACAAAATGTCAAGCATGAGAGACATCTCTCAAGGAGCTCATAATTCAAGATTCCCCAGAACTTAGAAAGGAGGACTGAGGAATGAACATAGTTCATAAAGTGCTTGCCTTGCAAATATGAGAACCTAAGCTGAGTCCCTAGAACTCACAGAAAGAGAGAAGGAGGGAGGGAGGGAGGGAGGGAGGAAAAAAAGACCAGGGTGGTAGCACATGCTTGTAATCTCAGTGTGAGAGGCAGAGACACAGATTGCTGGAGCTCACCAACCAGCCAGCCTAGCTTATCTGGTGAGCTCCAGACCATTGAGAGATCCTATCTTCAAAAACAAAGAGAACTTCTCCTGAGGAAAGACATCTGAAGTTGGCCTCTGGCCTCTGCACCAGACACACACACACACACACACACACACACACACACACACACACACACACACACACAGGAGGGGTCAAATCCTGAGTAAGACAAATACAAACAAATCCAAAAATATGTAATAATGTAATGTAACTGCCAAAAATAACAGTAACTTCACCTAGTTAAATCCTCATAGTACTTCTATTATATGTTATTATCATTATTATTCCCACTTCCCCCAGCCTTGAAGCTGAATCCACCCCTAGTCTATATTTCAAAGCTCATAGTTTTCAAACCTTATTTTTCCCTTTGCAAAAAGACTCTTATTTTCCCATTTTAAAGATAAGGAAACTGATGTTCACCAATGCCCAATGAATTGTTCAAGCATATGAAAGTAATAAACATCAGAGCTTAGGTTTGAATCCAGTTTTTGTTGACTTTAAATCCCTGACACCTTCTCCTATGTCATGTCACCTTCTATGATGTCTCCAGAACTAGACTTACATAGTTTCATTATTAAAATTTACCACATGTATGCTCCAGCCACAGGACCTCTCCAGCTTCTCAAATATGTCTGATATGTCTTGGTCCCAGCCTCCACATATACCATTCTTTCTGCTTGGTTGTTCTTTCTCTAGGCAGAAAACAGTCCTTGAATTTCATTCACCTTTGGGTTTCAATTATACCTTGCAAGGCCTTTGCTGAGTCTGATGTCATGTGTCCTCACTCTGCATTATTTTCTTCACAGTATGTATCTACTTGAGTGATAACTAACCAGCATATTCATATGCTCTTCATCTCCCCTGTTTCTGGTAAAAGCTGCACAAGAACGGGTTCTTGTTTTCTCGGTTGTTTAATATATATTTGGTGAATGAATGAATGAGTGGACATATGGCTTAGGATCCTCCAGATGGACACTGTAGCAAGCTCTTCCAAATGTCCTTAGAATAATATGTGGTAAAGACCTGGAAGCCCACACACCTCATTCATTACAAGGCAGGGCCTGGTATGAAGCAGCCTAAGAGCAAATGCAAGGTTTTAATGACTGAGGTACCATGCAGAGCAGTGCTTCTTGGCCTTTCCAATGCTGCGACCCTTTACTCTAGCTCTTTATGTTGTGGGGACCCTCAACCATAAAAATATTTTCATTGCTACTTCATAATATGACAGTTTGCTATGGTTATGAATCATAATGTAAGTGTCTGTGTTTTCTGATGGTCTTCGGTGACAGCTGTGAAAGGGTCATTCAACCCCCAAAGGAGTTGTGACCCACAGGTAGAGAAACATTGATGTAGTTCTGTTCCCATGCCTCTGACCACACAGCCTGATTCCTTTCCCTCTGTATCTTAGTATTTACTCATTGGATCAGATGTGCTTACCCTTCCCCCCAATAAAAAAGTGAGGCCACAGAGGACCACTCTACCATTCTCCACCAACTGTGCGACTATTTGTTAACCTTCTGCTTATCCACATGGCCACAACTCTGTGAGAAACTTGTAACTCCCCCCTCTATAGTTCTTCATAGAGGAGAAAACTTCAGTTCAGAAAAGCTAAAAGATCCACTTAAACCCACACAGCTGAGAAGTGCCTGGGCTCGGCACTATCAAAAGTAGATAGATGAATGATGTTAAGGGTTGAACTGTGTCTTCACCCTTCACAAATGAGATACTGAAATCTTGCTCCCTTAGTATCTCAGAAGTGACTGTATTTGGAAATAGGGTATTGCAAATGTAGCTAATAAAAACACGGATATACTGGCTTAAGGCTAGACCCTAATCTAATGTGACTGGTGTCCTTGTAGAAAGAACACCGAGAAGAGATGTGGAGAGAGGAGTGTGTGTGATAATGGATGTTCTGAGTGATGCATCTAGGAGCCAAGAAACGCAAAGGTCCCTGGTAAACAATGAGAAGCTGGTTCCTAATAGGCTTCTTGGGGACTCTGATTTTGGGCTTCCAACCTTCAGAACTGTGAGATAACACATACCTATTGTTGTAAGCCACGCAGCTTATGACACTTTGTTATACCAGTCCCAGGACACTAATGAGGATGGCAGAGTCATCTTTCCTGTGTCATATCATCTTTGACTCTTCAGGCAGGGTTGGTTGGTTTTTATGATATCAGCAAATAAAAATGTATATATAAAGGGTCTTAAGACTTCACCTCATCAGAAATCTCTAAAATACAGCCAGTAAGTCCTCAAGCTATTTTATTCCCATCTTAACCGAGGGACATAAAAGTTGACAGAGTTCAAGTTAGTTCTCCAGGATGAGGAGGCTATGGGAAATGTGGTGTTCTTCTGGGTGCCTCAAGATGGAGATCTTGTTGTTTTTTATTTCCTACTGGCCAGTCCCCAAGTACAGGCTGATGTGAAAGGACCTCCTATCCAAGACACTCTGCCCTTTGCACTATTTCCTACTCCCCATCCCTTTATCCTAACCGACTTTGACTGTGGCTGTTCTCCACTTACCCTGGCTTTGACTTCACTTTGGCAGTGACATTCAAAAGTATTTCTTCCATCCTATAAGACAGAGCCAAACAAAGGACAGAGTACCAAAATATCAACCTCCTTTCTACCTCTGGAAGCCCCGTGTATTTCTTTGAATGATGTTATAACTTTCTGTGCTGCTGTTGAGGCAGAAGAGTTGAATGCAGGTGTGCACCCTGGGCCCCTGACCTTTCCTCCCTGAATAGCTGTTCCAAAGCCTTTAACCCTGGGGAAGAAGCATTTTTCTATTTTTATTTCCTTCTGCTCTGAATCTCTAGTATTCTGATTCTTTAGAAGTGAAAAAAATATTTTGATCTAAGCCATATGGCCCTTTCCCCCTTCTACTGGGGCTGCAGAAAATTCACAGGGGTAAGTGTGGAAGGCAGTGGCAGCAGGGTGGGTGGGTCCATAGGGCCTATGTGTCTAGCTTGTGTGGTTCTGTTGCTATGGCAACCATGTGCAATGCCACTTGCATAGCATTATAACATGGTCCTAGAGTTGCCCCTGGCTCCTCAACTATTCCTCTTCAATATGCTCTCTATGCTGCTGTTTCCTAGCTACCACAGCTCTGTTCTATCTATCTACCCATCTGTCTGTCTGTCTGTCTGTCTATCTATCTATCTAGTAGAGCCTAAGCATTGCTTCTGTTTGCTCTGTCTTATTGGCACCATACCTTGTCATCTGGGTAGAAAATTAGATAGCAAAATCCATTTCTTCCAGATGCTATTATTGCTAACAATTGCCTGTGCTTAGACACGCTGAGTTAGACTCTTAATACTGTGGTCTGCGGGTTTATCTCTAGTGCATGATTTTTGGAACCTATTCCCTATAGAGGGATACCTTGCTCAGCCTGGATACAAGGAGGAGGGGCTGGATCTTGCCTCAACCTGATATCCCAGACTTTGTTGATTCCCCATGGGAGGCCTTCTCCTCTCTGAGGAGTGGATGGTTGGGTAGAAGGGAGGGGAGGAGCTGGGGAGTAAGTGGGAGGAGTTGAGGGAAGGGGAGCTGTGGTTAATATGTATATGTAAAAAAACCCCTTTAAAATAAAAAAATAATATTGGAACAGAAATGGAGGAAAATGTGATCTGGATGAGCACTTGAGGGTATGAGTTCTGAAGGCTGGTGCTGGTTTCTTACGGAGCCATTGGCTCTGTCTGTCAGCTGCCGGCTATTGAAAACTCATCTCTCTTCTTTGTGCCAATTCTAACAAATTTCTGACAAGAGTAGATTTGCAGCAACGTATGTGAATATATCCTAGGAAACTTGTAATTTATGCATCTGTACTCCATAAAAGAAAGTGGCATTGTGTTAATTTTGAGAACACAAACACAACTGGTTTCTTTCATTTATTGTTAAAAATAACCCCCAAATCCTCCGAGATGTTCCTGCTGTAATTAAATTTGGATTTTTAAGAAGCACATTAGTTTCATATTTTAGTTTCCTTATGTTTGGTCATTAATTGCGACATTACAAACAGCTGAGATTTAAAGCTCTTAACCTTCCCAGGCCCGAATGGAAGCAGTATGTCAGCACTCATAAGTGATGAGCAACCTCCCAAAGGGACTATAAGACAGAATACACTTATAATTGAAATAATTTTGGAGAAGATTCTGGAAAGATGACAGTGTCAACAGCATAGTTTTTCATCCTGTCTGAATCCTTATGTAAAAACAGAGAAAATTACTGTAGAGGGAAACTGAAAACCCATGAACAATATTTGTAACAAATGTGTCTTCATTGAGTTTCTGTTGCTCTCACAGAATACTACAGGCTGGATAATACGAAAGAAGAAAGTATGAATATTCAGCTCATGGCTCTGGAGGCAAGGAAGCCCAAGAACATGGCCGCACATGCAGTCTTTCTTGCTGAATCCTACTATGTTGGAGGGGAGGGACATGGCGAGACAGGAAGTATGCCAGTTCAGGTCTCTTTCTAAAGCCACTAATGCTACTGACTACGAGGAACCGCCCTTCTGCTTTCTCTATACCTAACTGCCTCCTGAAGGCCCTAATCTCATTCTTATTAACACAGGTCTCTGAAGATCAAATTTCCAATGTAAGAATTCCAGGGAACACATCCAGACCATAGTGCTAGGTAACAAGATGTCTCCGCAAATGCTAAAATACAAGTGGATGGGGATAAATAATAGCTAAAGGACCTGCATGATATCAATATCTGGGAGAAAGACGAGAAAGCTTCACCAGATGTTTCAGGAAACAGGACATAGCATGTTTTCAAATAGCCATCAGCCCTCGATTGAAAGAGGGCAGGCTAACCTACGGACAACAGCAGAGACGTGTTTGGTCCATGCAGTGTCAAGCCTACTGGGAACAGGGCTAAGAGGCTGGAGCAGCGAGCTCCCGGGGCGTCTTGGAGAACAGAGCTTCAGACTGAAGAAGAATGACTCGGAGGGAAGTATGGACTAAGCAGGGAATGGACAGAAGGCGAAGGGAAGGAAAGCTGCAAACACATCTGAACGCAAACGGCCTTGTTCTTGAACATCCCCAAAGCTGACAGAGAGAGGCCTGTGAAGAACTGGATTGTCTGACTGGCATGACACTTTAAAACAAAAGTTGGAGAAAAGCAATTTCACATTAAAAGTAAAAATAGAAATATCAAGGTCACATAATTTTTGCTTTCTAAAAAATATGAGGAACAAAGAATAACGTCCCCACAGGCAGTAAGATCATTCCAGAGAAAGTACTCAAAGAACAGATTAAAACTGTAGCCTATTATTTCCAATGAGATTAAGGACATTAAGAAAATAATATGCAATATGAAATAACAAAATAAGAATAAGAAACTCAGAAATAAAAAGACAGAACTCAGGAAATAATTAGAAATGAAGCCAAAATAATTTAAGAAATGACTAAGCCAGAAAGAAAGTAAGAGCAAATAAATTCAACGGTCATGCCTGGAGAGGATTAGGCAAAAAAAGAGAAAATATTTTAAATGTTCATAAGTACATAGAGATTTGAGAGAGTGATAGACACCACCAACAAAGATCCTGAGTACAGAGAACAGGTTTGACTAGGAAGTACCAATATAAATTCATGAGGGATTTTATCTTTAGAAATATTGATATGTGTGCAGTTCCTTTTTCTGTGTATTGCAAATGTTGTCTATTCTATCTACTGAAAACTACAAACAAACATCAAAAATAATGCTCAAGCCAGAAGCAGTAAACATTTCTAAGACCCACAATATGATCTCTATCTGCCATTTCCCATTAAAAAGATATCAGGGTACCCTAGAGAAATGCCTGGGGTAGGAAGTATACAAAAATGTACTTGTTATCAAAACTAGATATAAGAGACCATGTGGAAAACTACCAGTGTTGTGTCAAAAGCACAGAGAAGGGGCTGGAGAGATGGCTCAGAGGTTAAGAGAACTGACTGTTCTTCCAGCGGTCCTGAGTTCAATTCACAGCATCCACATGATGGCTCACAACCATCTATGATGACATCTGGTGCCCTCTCCTGGTGTGCAAGGATACATGCAGGCAGAACACTGTGTACATAATAAATGAATCAATTTTTAAAAAAATATTTGTTTTATTTTAGTGAATTGGTGTTTTGCCTGCGCGTATAAAGGTGTCAGATCTTAGAATTACAGACAGTTGTTAGCTGCTATGTGGATACTAGGAATCAAACTCAGGTCCTCTGGACGAACAGTTAGTGCTCTTAACCACTGAGCCCTCTCTCCAGCCCTGTGAATCAATATTTTTTTAAAAAAAGTACAGAGGGGGTAAAGTCAAAGGTGATGGGACTATTTGAATTTCAATAGATAATAAAAATTTCAATGAATTAAATCCATCAGATATTTTTATTTATATGTGTGCATGTGTATGTGAGTGTATATGTGTGTGGTGTGTGGTGTGTGTGTGTGTTGGCCAGAGGTCAATATGGTATCTTTTTTTCCAATTACCTTTCACCTTATTTTTGAGCAAAGGTCTCACTGAACTCAGAGCCTGTCTACTGGACTAGATGGGATGGCCAATGAGCTCCAGACTTCTCCTGTTTCTGCTCCCATTCCCAGCACTGGGGTCACAGACCTATGACACTGAGTCAGGCTGTCACATGTCCACTAGGGACCTTTATGTAACCTTTGTGATAGGCTCTTTACCAACTGAACCATTTCCCCAGCTCTCAAACACATGACTTAAGCGTGAAATTTTCAAAAGAGAAAATGCCTACCTTTAGGAGATGATATGGGACTGAGTTGCTATTCTGAGATCTGGCAGACGAAGGACAGGAACTACATTTATTCTGCGTTCCCCAGATAAAAGGCACTGCTGGGAAACCAAGTGAAAGAGGTAAGGAGAAGTAGCTCCTTATAATGTTTCCAACTGGAAAAAAAATCAAGAAAAGATAGACCACTGGTCTCTTGCAGCTCTAAGAATGAGAAGATATGTTAAGCATGAACAGATGCTGATGAGATCATTGTCAGTACTTAGTTATTTTTTCTATTGCTGTGACAAAACAAAAACAGCTTAACCAAGGCACCTTATGAAAGAAATCATTTAATTGGGCTCACAGTTTCACAAGGTTAGACTACATGATGGGGAACAAGGTTGTAATAGTTGAATTAATTGACCCCCATAACCTCATAGAGAGGGATACCATAAGGAGGTGTGGTTTTGTTGGAGTGGGTATGGCCTTGTTGGAGGAAGTGTGTCATTGTAGGGGTGAGCTTTGAGGTTTCCTATGCTAGGATACCGCCCAATGTCTCAGTCCACTTCCTGTTGCCTGCAAGCCAAAATGTAGTCAGCACCACATCTGCCTGCATGCTGCCATGCTCCCCTGCTTCCTGCCATGATGATAATGGACTGAACCTCTGAAACCATAAGGGAACCACCCCAATTAAATTTTTCCTTTATGAGTTGCTGTGGCCATGGTCTCTCTTCACAGCAATAGACAAAAGGCATGGCGGTAAGAATATTTGAGAGCTCAATCTTGAGCTGAAAGCAGGAGGCATAGAGGGGAGTACACTGGGAATGGAATGAGTCTTTTGAAACTTCAAAGCCTGTCCCCGGTGACACACCTCCTCCAACAAAGCCACACATCCTAATCCTTCCCAAACAGTTCCATCTACTGGGGAACAAGTAGTCTTATTCAAAGTCTTCCACACTCAAGCATGGACAGGCTTGTCACAGAAATACCCTTCTCTTGGTACCAACTTCTATCTTAGTTACTTTCTCCCAACCAAGCATTCAAACTTAAGAGCCTATGTGGGTCATTAGCATTCAAGCCACTACAGTCAAGAAAGGTTATATTCTACAGAGACACCATAAAGACACTTGTGACAGTCCCTTCAGCTACCAGTCTATTGAAACAATGGACCACCCCAATTAAAATGTCCCTAGGAATCTCATGCTGGAGGAAGAAAGACTGAAGGCATGGTGCCAGACAGAGGGAGAATTTGCTTCACAGGAAGAGCTTTCTTGAGATTCTGACAACTGATCAGGTCACCTTGCAAGACAGACCCAATCTGAGATGATAAGTCAGTGATGTGTGGCATCACACTTTGACCAGGACTATGTAATTATGTGTACGTCTAGCCCTGCTTAAACTTGAAACTCATGTCAATATTCCAAAGACAGACTGGAGGGGACATCAACGGGTTCCCTCGTTATTCCTCCCCATGTGTTCATGTTAAATAAATCTTGCTCTGCTATTCACTATTGCTTGTCTCTTTAATTGGTATTCTGGGATCGATGGCCAGGAATTACCTGTTGGAGCTTCTGAGGCTGAGGCTTCTTCTCTTAAATTCAGAAAACATAAACATAAAAACATCATATCAGATATCATATGCTTTCTTTATCTTGCCAGAAATGTATTCCTTGGCAACATCATCATAAGGGATATACCAAACACCTTTGCACTCTATTTTGGAAGACTTTGGAAAGGCCTAGAACCTGAGTCATATCTAGTCTTGGATACAGCAGCTGAACTTCAGGAATCCCAGAGAACAGAGAAACATACTAAACTTCACCACAAGCATGCAAGCACCAAAATTCAGACCTGATCAGTTGTAAGGAAAAGGAGAGTGTATAGCTTAAAATGAAGTTTAAGAACAGCGTTTTGTTTTGACAAATAAGTTATTTGTGTTTAGGGATGCATAATATACATCTGAGTGATAGCAATCATGGTTGATTACTCTGAGTCAGGATAGTGGTTACTTACAGGAAATGAAAGTCTTGCGATTCAAACTAGACCCTTAAAAAGAAGTCCTACAGTGGGAGGTAAGTTTGTTTATGTTTCTTCCCTTTTTTCTTTTGTTCTGGTGACTGAGCCCATAGTCTTGTCCATGCTGAGCACACAATTAACCACCCACCTACCTACCCATACCTCAAGTTTCATTAAAAAAAAAAGTTTAATGTCACTGTTTTATGTGTTTGGATGTTTTGACTGAATGCTTGCCTATGTATCATGTACATGTCTGGTGCTGGAGATCAGAAGAAAGCATTAGACCCCTTTGAAACTGGAGTTACAGATAGTTGTAAGCCATCATGTGGGTTCGGGGAATTGAACCCAGGTCCTCTGAAAGAACAATCCATGCTCTTGGCCATGGAGCCATCTTTCCAGACCTCAAATTTAGTTTTTGATCCTAATGGGATTTCAAAGATATTTGTGTTACATTTAATCTCACATTTTTAATGTGACTATATATATACATTATTATATATATTAATCTTTACATAGAAAAGAGTTTTTGAAAAGACAAGGAAAATAATAAAAGTCAAACTTTTCATAATTTTTATCCATCTTTTCAAGATTTATACACAAATCTCTTTATTGTAAAATTCTGAATTTTCAAAAACATATGTAATGCTGTTGTCATTATTGCAGTCAAGACATAGGGTAGTTCCAATCTCCCCCACAAATTCCCTTTTGCTCTTTTAAAATCAGGTCCCTATTTCATTCCAAATCTTGACACCCCATTCACTACATCATTTTATGTTCTTGTACTAAAATATAGTACAAATCAAATCATACAGGCTGTAGCCTTCTGAGTCTTTTCTTTTTCTTTTACTTGGCATCATGCTTCAAGAGGAATCCATGCTTTCCTTTATATTGCTGGATAATATTCCGACACAGACCCACCTCAGCCAATTGTTTATCCCTTTATCAGAAAGGTTGTTTCTGGTTTTTTTTTTTTCCATAAACACCAAGATACAGGTTTTTATGTGCAAATAAGACTTGGTTTCTCATTAATACATACCTAGAAAAGATACCATTGGCTCAAAGGCTAAGTGGATGCTTAACTTTGTAAGAAACTATCAACTCATATTCTGAAGCAGCAGTACCCTTTTCAGAATAAGGGGAACCATAGAGTTCTGGTAGCTGTGCATCTCTGTTCTTTTTTTTTTTTAAATAATTATGCTAATTGGTATTTTGCCTGCATGTATAACTGTGTAAGGGTGTCAGATTTTGGAATTACAGACAGTTGTGAGCTGCCATGTGGATGCTGGGAATTGAACTCAGGTCCTTCGGAAGAACAGTCAGTGCTCTTAAGGGCTGAGCCATCTCTCCAGCCCGCATATCTGTTCTGTAAGCACTTGATCATGTTGTTGCTAACGCTGATAGATGTGTTTCTGATAATGAGATAAACAACTTAGATAGATCTGTACAACAAAGTTACTTCCCCCAACCATGAATCATGATACTATCCTCAATAGAAGAGTTAATTATTTTCTGACAGTGAGATAGTCTTCAGGCACACTATCTCATCCAGGTGAGGCTGGCTTACCCTCACTTCCAAGGCCCAAACTTATGCTTACTTACTTAATAGGGTTTTATCTCCCCTAAAGGCCCTGAACTTCAGAGTCTGTCTCCCCAGGACTCTAAGTCCACTGACAGCTCTGCTCAGCCTCTTTGTAGCTGCTCTCTGTGTCCCTCTGCATATGTGCAGTTTAGGAACTGTCAAATACTTAGGGGTATTTGCAACCATAAAATCAGCCTCACGCTTCTTCTTTTCTTAAAGATTTTATGATCCTGAAGTTCTGGCTGCCTTGATTGCTCCCGGATGTCTTGAAAAAAAGGCTGATGGGTTTGTGTTTTAATCAGATTTTTATAGCTGCTCTCAACAAAAGATTCATAACCAGAAGCGGAAGGAACATTATGAATTTAGAAATAGTAAAAGCCTAGTCCTCCTTATTAATTTTAAAAATTCTATTTTCTTATATGTTGACAACTGGTTTTAAAATTCAGATGAAAAGACAAGGGAACTAGAATAGCTCAAACAATTTTGGAAAAAAACAGGACTGTTCATACTTCTTATCCTCAATAAGAAAGCTATTGTGTTTAAGGCAATGTGGTACTGGTGAAAGAAGATACAGAGACCACTTGAACAAATTAAGAGGCCAAAAATAGACCCATACACACAAAGTAGGAGCCATATCTGAATTACCAGTCAGAAAAGTTTCCCAAACTAATAGAAAGCATTAAGCCACAAATTCTCGGGTGAATACAAAGAAAATTATATTTAGTTACTTTAGACTACTGAAAACTAGATGCAAATACATCCGTGAGGTTTTTGTTGTTATTGAAAGCAGAGTTTCACGGCCTCAAACTCACAAGACAGCCACGGATGACCTTGAACTTCTGACTATCTGTGTTCATCTTCTAACTGCTAGTATTACACTCATGTGTACCAAGTGGTGTCCTGGTTGAATCTGGGGCTTCGGGCATGTGAGACAAGCATTCTCCCAATCTGAACTACCTCCCCAGCCCTGTAAGCAAACATTAAAATGTTAAAAGTATTCAAAGTTTGTTTTTTAAAAAAGACACATTGCCCTCAAATAAACAATAGTAATATTGATGGCTAACTTTTTCAACAGAATTGATGAAACACAGAAGATACAGAGACAGCATTTTTAAAGAGCTGGGGGTTGGGGGGTTAAAGGGGGTAAAAAGAGCAAATGTGGATTTCTATACCCAGTGAAATTCTATACCTTCAAAAATCAAGGTGAAATTGACATTTTCATAAAAATAAAAACACGGATTATTCAAACAAACACTTGCTAAAAGAAGAAATGATTTATATGAGAGTGAAAGAACCCCTCTTCCCAGAAGATGAAGATGCATAAAATAAGAAGAATGTCAGGAAAGGAAAACTCTCATAGAAATGGAGTAGACCTCCATCACCATTTAAAATACAGCACAGATTTCTATTCCTCTCTTCTTTATCCATCACCTTCCATTGGCTACTACTCCATAGACATCTCATACACCTCTTCAGCTCCACACTGCTGGGTACCAACAGATTTTATCCTCTTTCTTGTTTGTATTTCATTTTGTGAATCTTAGTTTCTTGGAATATAAATTTGACATCTTGGGCTGGAGAGATGGCTCAGCGGTTAAGAGCACCGTCTGCTCTTCCAGAGGACCCGGGTTCGATTCCCAGCACCCACATGGCAGCTAACAACTGTCTGTAGTTCCAGGCAAACACCAAGGCAAATAAATAAATAAATAAAGTTTAAAAAAAAACATTTAAAAAAAAAATTTGATATCTTTTTTGTACCTAGTGTAAATATATTCCTATGTAGTATATTCCTAACAAATGTCTACAGAATAATTAAATTTGTTGAAGAATATCTTGATAATGTACAGTTGGCCATCATGTTTTCTAGCATTTTTTCTTCCAACTATTAATACGAGATCATACATACACACACACACACACACACACACACACATATAACCTCCAGGGGCTGGAGAGATTTCTCAGTAGTTAAGAATCTGTACTTCCTTCCAGAGGACCATATTAGATTCCTAGCACCCACACTGGTGGTCCATAATCACCTGTAAGTTCAGCTCCAGTGTGGTGTGTGTGTGTGTGTGTGTGTGTGTGTGTGTGTGTGTAGAACCTCTAGCCTCTATAAGCACCTGCACACACACACACACACACACACACACACTTTCACATGCATACATCTAATCAAATAAATTTTTAAAGTTAATAAAGTTAATTTTTTATCCTGAGATTTCATAAAAAACAACTATAATAAACAGACAAGAGAAGGCTTTAACTTGTTCTTGGAAGGAAGAGCCACATGGGGCAGATTGGATGTTCACATCTCATCTTTAACCTTTTGAAATTCACCTGATGCTTCAAATCACATATTCAATCACATGGCCTTGGTATCACTGTCAAAGGTATAAGGATGGTTGAAGTGCATCCACAGGTATGGCACTTATGTCATTCTAATGTGAGTCATTGTATTATCCCTGGATGCTAAAGAAATAAAAGGCACAGCCCTCCAGAACTCCAGAGAAGGTAGAATCTAATTGGAGCCTAAAACCTACACACATAAAACAATCTGAGATGGAATCCTAGGAACATTTTAGTAGCTGCAAGAAAATATGGTATAATGAAGACTTAACTTGTAACAGCTAAGAAATCTTCTTAGAAAATCACACTTGGGATGTGGGGCTTAGAGAAGGTCTCTCTTTACCCTGCCTCCACCTTAGTGGAGTTTTTAGCTTAGTGTTTTCTTTGTTTGTTTGTTTTGAGATTTAGTCTCATTTTGCCCTGGATGTCCTTAAACTCACCACTTTCCTGTCTCGGCCCCCCTGGTGCTGGGATCACATGTGTGTGCACACATGTGCAGCCCCCCTGGTGCTGAGATCACATGTGTGTGCACACATGTGAGGCTTCTGTAAACAGCTAAGCCCAGGTTTTGAAGGTTAGAAAGGAAAATGCCAAAGAGAAAAGGCATTAGGTTTTTTTTTTTGGGGGGGGGGTGTTTTTTTCTAAGCAGAAAGGAGCGCATACAAAATACAAAAGCAAAATAGTAAGTCATGCTTAGCAACCACAGACAGGCTGGCGTGAAGAGTCAAGGGGATGTAGGAGGCTAGAGAGACAGTCCATAGGAGACATCAGATTGGTTTGTTTTTGAAATAATGTGGAATTCTCTTTCTGCCTTCGGTAGAAATAACCTTTACTGTCAGTGGCTCAGTCAGACCCCTTAGCTTATATAATGATGATCCCAGCTTCCAAGGCTATTATTTGCAATAATTTTTGCCTTATGAGTGTAATGGGAAAAACACATTGCAAAGTGAATTACTTTTGAAACGTATTGCATGCTGACATTTGGGAAATTAGATCCTGAATACAATGCGTCTTGATTATTTGAGGTGCATTCCCACCATGAAAAAGAAATTAATTCAGTGCAATGATTCCAAGAAGAAATATCTGCATGCTACATTAAAGCCCCATTCTTTAGCAAGATTCTGCCTCCAACTTTAGGTCACCAATCAGAAAAATAATAATGGGCAGGAACAATTAGTCTTTGCTTAAGTAATCTACAAGGGTCTGAAGAGTCCAGAAATGCCCTCATATAAACATATTAGCCCATCTGTGCATCCATTCTGTTGTATCCATTCTCTAATGTACCAACTGCTTATGAGCCAGCAAAGCCCTGCTCAGCTGGCTTCCATTCACTTCTTGGAAAAAGCACAAACAAACTCTCTTATGAAGAACAAATCACTCTTTACTTCACCATTCCCACTCAGCAAATTCCTCTGACAACTCTTGGCTCATCTTGTTATGAATAAGCATGTGCTTTGGCCATTCCTCTTCTTGTGTAAGTTTTTTTTTTATTGCTGGGCTGGTGGACCGTGCAATGATAATTTCAAAAAACCCGACCACAGAAACACAGGTCAGGGATGAGTCTGAGAAAAGGGCATTGGAATTGCCATAAATGCTTCTACCCTCAGCCAAAGCCTTCCTTGTTTGGAACACGTCTAATTGATGTGTTAGATAGAGCAATGTTGTACGAGGAAGAGAAAATGGACAGAGAGAGAACAGACTCTCACAGGAAGACTAGACAGTAAATCTGGAATTTAACTGAGACGCTAAACAAGAATGAAGTGATAAAAGCAATATGAAGGGTCGCTGATTTCCACGTATATAGAATCGAGTTGTTGTTTTTCATCATTAAATTGGTCTAAATATCCATTAACTTTGCTCCCCACATCCTTTGAGACTATGTCTTGTTATATAGCCCATGAACTCATGATCCTCCTGCCCCAGTGCTTAGATTGTAAGTATATGCCAACATGCTCAGTAGATTATAAATATATACCAAAATGCATAGCCATGCATTTTATGTGTGTGTGGAGGCTAGAGGTCAATGTCAGCTGTCTTTCTTAGGCACTCTCCACTGTTTGTGGCAGGGTCTCTCACTGAATCTGGAGCTTATCAACGCAACAAGAAAGACTGGCATGCAAGATTCAGGGATCCGCCCCCTCCCCAGAACTGGGATTATAGGGTCACACCAATACACCTACTTTCTACAAGGGTCCTAATGCCTGTGTGGCAAACATTTTACTGAATTCGATCTCCATAATTGTGCCTTTGTATAAAATAAGATTTACATCATGAATCTGTATCTTAGACTTAAATAAACCTTGGTTTGAATCCTGGCTTTATTTCTTATTAGATTAATGATTTTCGTTATATAGTTTAATCTCTCTAAACTTCTGTTTATGAAATGAGAGTGTGAATACTATCTGCCACAATAGGATTAATGTGAGATAAAAAGATAATACCTGTAAGAAACTTAATGTGGTAAGATAAACAGCTTTGAAGTAGTCTCTGTATATTGCCATTAAACAATATTCTGAATAGTTATGATATACTTATGTTTGTTGTTTATTAGTTATAGTTTGATCTTGTTTATGTTTTTTGCCTTTTTCTTCTCCTGGAAATTACCTGATAATTATTTCTATTGTATATAGTTTTAGATTTAGGTTTAGAACTTTCTTATTTAGACAAAAGAAAGAGATGTAATGAATATCAGGCATTATTCACCTAGAGGTGTGGTCTTTAGGTCTTAAGGACCCATGTATGGGATGAGGCCAGGCCAGTCTAAGTCCTGATGCACATAAACTTTCCTTCCTGTTTGTTCACCCTGCTCTTGGAAAGAGGATCTGAACCACCTGCCACTGCTGTATGGACCAGTTCAACTTTCCAGGAATTGCCCTACTGTTCAATCTATCAGTGAGTTTTTAAAATAAACTCCTTAATAAATATTAATCATATATATATGTATAACTTAATGTTGCACCTAGTATGTGCCACGTACAAAGTAACAGCTTGCTTTTGTTACTTTTGAAAATGTTCTTTTTTTTTTTTTTTTACAGTAGATTGGTTTAAATTCACTAGTCAAACAAATCTTATACTGTCTTTTGGGGTAGCAAATTGTCACCTATCTGATCTTTCTGATACATTTCTGTTTTCACCAGTAGCTTTAAGTCAATTGGCAACTGTGTACATAAGTATATCTCTTAGTTAAGGGTCTGTCTAGAGCACTGGTTCTCAACCTCTGGGTCAAGGCCCATTTTGGGGGTTGAACAACTCTTTCACAGGAGTCACTTAAGACCATTGGAAAATACAGACGTTTATATCAGTAGCAAAATTATAATTATAAAGTAGCAACAAGAGTAATTTTATGATTGAGGGTCACCACAACATGAGGAACTGTATTAAAGGGTTACAGCATGAGCAAGGTTGAGAAGCACTGATGCAGAGGGTCGCACACAAGTTTGTTTTTGAGACAGCATCTAACTATGTAACTCATACTAGCCTTGAAATCATGATCCTCCTGCCTCAGCTCCCCAAAAGCTGAAACTGTAAGTATGCTACTAAAGCCTGCTCAGGCATATGTTTAAATAAATAGTTCATATGAGCTGGATATGATGCATATCTGTAATCTCGGCCCTTGAAAGACTGAGGTAGAAGGAGGCCTGGGCTATATAATAATGAGACCCTGTCTCAATAAAAATAGTTAATATAGTTTAGCTTCCTGGAAACATGTTAGATGAATAGTCGTGTTGGTTGAATTCTGGGTAAAATGTACACACACACACACACACACACACACACACACAGAGAGAGAGAGAGAGAGAGAGAGAGAGAGAGAGAGAGAGAGAGAGAGAGAGAGATTTTATTTTTATCCTAGGTTTTCATTACAAAAGCTGCATCTCAGAGACAAAGAGGCTCCAGCAGAGAGAGAAACTAAGTAGCTTCATAGATCAAAGCTTCATTGCTTACCAGGTACTCGCTCTGTATCCTTTCCCAGGTACCTTACATTTAAGTGATGTCTAAAACTGAGGTCATTATTTCAGTCTGTAAACTTCTTGGTATGTGTGTGTGTGTGTGTGTATTGATATATATATATGTAATCTCAGATAATGGCACCATCCACCTGGTGACCTGAGTCAGGATCTGAGCTGTCCTAAACTCCCTCTTCTCAATCAATCGTCATCACACCAACTCCTGAAGTTTTACCTGTTCCATATTTAATGAATCTCTCGGGTCCTACCACCACTGCTTTCCATTCAGGCTCCCATCATTTCTGACCCTAAATACTGCACCTATCTTCTGTTCTTTCTGACTAGCTACGCTGCCTCACATCAGTTTTATTCTTGGCTGCCAGGAGGATGTGACTAAAACACACTGTTAGAGTCAGTTTTCAGCTGAAAAGCCTTTGGAGGCTCCCCACTGCCTCTAGAACAAAGCCAAGGTTTCCTAGGATAGCCTTTTTGATCTCAAGATACACTTCTAACCTAGTCTTGACAAAGTTCAATTAAAATGAAGAGCTTATGTAATTGTCTCCTGTTTTAGACCCTGGGCTCTTGAAAGGTAGAGACAAAATCCTTTTATCTCTACATCTCAGTATCTGTCAGTGCCCACAAAAAGGTTGAAAATAAAAAAGGAGAGGCACGGAGGTGGGAGGGGAAGCATGGTGAGGTTAGGAAGGGGGAGGTTGGACATGATACATTGTATTTGCTAGGGTTGGTAGTGCACACCTTTAATCCCAGCGTTTGGCGGGCAGAGGTAGGCGGGATCTCTGAGTTCTAGACCAGTCTGGTCTACAAAGCAATCTCCAGGACAGCAAGGGCTACACAGAAAAACCCTGTCTGGGGTCAGGGAGGAGAAAGATACATTGTTTACATATATAAAATTGCCAAAGAATAAAAAAACAAAAAACAAAAAAGTTGAAAATGAAACAGTAACATTAGGTGTAAATTCAATGGATTAGGTTTTTGTTTGTTTTTGAGATAAGGTTTCTCTCTGTAGCCCTGGCTCTTCTGGAACTCACTTTGTAGATCAGACTGGTTTCGAACTCACAGAGATCCAGCTGATTCTGTCTTCTGAGTGCTGGGATTAAAGGTGTGTTCCACCACCATTTTTAAACTGGTTTCTATAATCTAATAAATTCAAATAGAAGCTGGAGAGATGGCTTAAAATTTAAAATATATTTAATATTTAAAGATTTGTTTATTTTATTTTATGTGTAGGGGTATTTTGCTTGTGTGTATATATGTGCATCATGCATTCCTGGAATTATGGAGGTCAGAAAAGGGTGTTCTCTCCCCTGAAACTGGAGTTGCAGTTGACTGGTTTTAAACCATCATGTGGGTGCTGAGAACTAAATCTAGATCCTTTGCAAGAATAAGCGCTCTCAACTGCTGAGCTATCTCTCTAGTCCTATAAATAATTAAAATATACTTAAATGGTTTTTCCATAAAAATTCAAACTATAGTGTGCACATCTTCAAAGGCACCATTTCACTGTGGTCTGTGGGTTTTGGGGTATCCATGGTTGTACAGGTCTGACCACCACGTGACCATAATGCCTTTTGTTGCCCAAAAGAGTCCTTACTCTTAGTAGTCATACTGCATTCTCCTCCCTTTCCCTGCTTAGATTAACTGGGTAGGACCAATCTAATGACAAAGATCCTTAAACGTGAGAAGTCCTTCTCAGCTGTGAGTCAGAAGGATCCTCATAAAGATAACAGGATGAAGAGGTTTGATAGGTGGTGGCTGGTTCTGAATTATAGGGGTTATGTTCAAGGACCAGAGAGAGGCTGCTAGGATTAAGGGAGAACCCCCCCCCCAGCTGAAAGGAGGGAGGAGACAAGGGTCAGAGACCTATCCTATAACTAGGCAGGACCAAATCATGCTACCAGCTAAATAAACCGGGAATCCTCCAGAAAGGAACACAATCCTGAGGCTTTGATTTGAGCTTAGTGAGATTTACACCAGATTACAGTATAAAGAAGTATAATAAATTTGTCTTGTTTAAGCTACTAATTTTGTTGCTGATTTCTTGTAATAATGATAGAAAGCCGATGTAATACAGACTTCTGTAATTTGCTCTTTCACATAATAGCATCTTTGGGAGATTGTTATTATAATGTATCCCCACTATTTTTTTTTCTTTTGATAGTACTCGAGATCAAACTTGGGTATGTATGTTAGATAAATGCTCTGCCACTGGATTATTGCCAGCTCCATACTTTTGTTAGCTGCAAGTGATTTAAGGTGATACTTTTATAAGTGATTTAAGGTAATACTTTTGTAGTAGCAATTACAGCAGACATAATCTTTGACTTAGTGGACAACAGTCTGAGGCTATATTCCTGAATCACCTCTAGTCATTTTCTTCTGACACTATGAAATATTTGCATATATGTATATATATGCATATATATATATTCCAGGATTGAATATATTGGGGTCTTCAGGAGGTAGCTTGTAAAGGCAGAGTCCTCATGAATGGGGTAAGTGGCTTTATAAGACTTTCCCACTGCCCCTTTGTGAGAAGTCAGTGAGACAATGCCATCATGAACTCAGAAGCTGGCCCTTCTCAATGGCTATATAATTTGCTAGTTCCTTGATCTTGAATTCCCCAGCCTCTAGAACTGTGAGAAATGAACTGGTGCTGTTTCTAAGTCACTTGCTTTATGGCATTTTATTACAGCAGCTTGAAGGGACCAAGACAGTACCTGTTAACAATAATGATAAATTATGGCACAGTGACACTGATCTCAAACAGCCCCAAACCTAGATGCATTGATAGAATTTGCAGGGAATGAATGAGTGTGTGAAATCTGATTTAAGAAGACAGAGTGATGAGGGGTTCACTGTAGCTGTCATCACCTGGAAAAGTAAGCATCATCAGTTTATGTGGTGAATGGTGGTGGGTCTTGAGTTCTGTAGGTTTAGTAGCTAAAGAGACACCTGCCACAGGTCAGGAAGGGGGGGGGTAGATTTTCAAAAGGGATGTGCTAAGCCTTCACTCCTGGAGAGACAGTAGTCAAGGGAGAGGGAAGGGTCTGGTGGGACAGGACCGCTGAGCAGCACCTGAGGTGAGTAAACTTCTCCACATTCATCAAGCTGACCATCCTTGAAAACAAAAACAAAAACAGCTACTGACCAGCCCAGCAAGGCTTGAATACCAAGATACTAAAAAAATTTATTTCCCCAAATACCAACACTAAACAATCTTAATAGAATAATAAATTGTCATTTACAATCACATGAAAATAATAAAGCATATACAAATCCAATAAACACAAAAAATATGCTTTTAAGATTTTTATTATTTTTTAAAGTCACATGTATGAGGACATTTGTGTATGTTGTGCTGGTGCCCACAGAGGCCAGAAGCATTAGATCCCCTGGATCTGGGATTACAGGAGTTTTGTAAGGCACCTGATGTGGGTGCTAGGCATCAAACTTGGATTCTCCATAAGAGCAGTACATAATCCTAAACACTGAGCCTTTTTTTCCACCCCCAAACTATGTTTCCATTCTTTCCATTATATTTACTTATTTGCTTTGTGTGTGTGCTTATGTTTGTGCATTCACAAGTGCCATGGCACACTTTAAAGTCAGAGGAGAACTTGCTGGAATCATTCCTCTCTCTCCACCATGTGTATCTCGGATATGAAACTCAGGTTGTCAGGCTTGACTGAGTTACCTGCAGAGTCATCTCACTGGCCTAAATATATTTCATTATCAGTAGTCAGTATGGAATGCCATCTAAATCCAGAATGAGTTGCCATTTTACATCCACTAGGACAGCTGTAATAAAAAAACAAAACTAAACATGGGTTGGGGGCAGGGCTGTGGAGATGGCATAGCAGTTACAGGGGTTAAGAGCTTCCAGCTCTTCAAGAGTTAATTCTCAGCACCACAGCAGGTGGCTCCCAACCACCTGTAACTGTAGTTCCAGGAGAGGCAATCGAGGCCTCCTTAGGCCACACACACACACACACACACACACACACACAAACTATTGATAAAATGTTTTTGGTTGTGAGCCTACTTTTAACAGCTGAGCCATCTCTCCAGCTCATACAAATACTAATAAAATAAAAAGACAAATATCAGTATTGGTGAGAATGTAGAGAGACTGAAACTGACATAAATCTCTGGCAGGGATTTTAAAGTGGTACAGCTGGTTTAGAAAACAGCTTAATAGTTTCTCAAAAACTTAAATATATGAAGTTACCACACAATCCATTGATTGTAGGGATATAACAAAAGGATTGAAAAATGTTCACTCACACAAAACAAGTGCCACTGTTCATATTACTCTAAAGCAGAAACAATCCAAATATCCATCAACCAGCACAGATAAATAAGATGTCTTATAGGACATTATCCAGCCTTGTGCGGTAGGTGGCGAACACCTCTAATCAATGTCCTTGGGAGGGGGAAGCAAGAGGATCAAGAGTTCAAAGCCAGTCTAGACCACAGGAGACCAGGTTTCCACACAAGGTAAGAAACCCGAAGGAAAACAAAAGAGAACAGGAGCACACATTGCAACAGGCATGGGTTTCACCAACATTAGGGGAAGTGAAGGAAGCCACAATTCATCATGTACTGAATGACGTCATCTTTACCACTTGTCCGGAGTAGATGAGAGAAGGCACATTAGTCATGTGGCAGTCTGCAGGGATGAGGAGAAACGGGGAGTGGCCGCTAAAGTGACGAAAGTATTCTAAGACATATTGGGATGGCTGTACCCCTGGGAACATGATCAAAGTCATTCATTATAGACTTGGAATAATGGATTTTAGGATATGTGGATTATAATTCAATAAAATATCATTGCAAAAGAGAAGAACAAAAAGTCACTCAATTATAAAACTGACAAGTTGTACCCTCCCCCCCCCAAAAAAAAAGAGAAGTTTGGAGGGAGAGCGATCATACAAAATCAAAACCAGAAAACCCACTCCTGGCTTTCATGTTCTGTCTTGAGCTGGGCAACCCTTGGATTGAGCAGGTTGGCAGGATGGATTGTTGGAGGAAAGAAAAGGGATTTAAACCCGCTTCCACTGGGGCTGGGAGTGGTTGAGGCTGCCGTAGAGAATCTTACATCTTCAGGTTCAGTCCCGACTCCAGCTTGGCCTGTCAGGCTGCTCTTGGAATCAGCTCCCTAGTTCCTTCCTCTTCTCGTCAGGGCTTGAAAGCAGAACTGACATGTGCTGGCACAGTTTATCCCAGACCAGGCCTTGGCTCCCAGGCCAAATTTAGCCTTTGGCAACTTTCTGTTGAGAGTCCCAGAGGACTTGTTTGACCTCCTTTTGGAAAGCTGCAAGGCACTTCTGGGCTGTGGCCCAGCAAGTGAGGAGTGGCCCAGCATGCTGCCTAATCCTCTATTACGTTACTGCTAAAGTGTACCTGAGCACAGTCCGCGCAAGGCCAAGTCCCTCTATGTGCTGTTTGGACTAGGAATTTTCCAGTTACCTAAGATAGTTTCCAACATTTAGTAAGTACCGTAATCAGTTTAAATAGAACTCTGAAAAAATGGGTTTTCCTGCCTCTCCCTCCTTGACTTAGGCTTTTATTTGGGTAGTAAAAGTCTTAAGGCTATTGCGGAGAACTGAGAAACATCTCTGGAGTCAGTTCTTCGCTCAGTGTGTTCTCACAGGCATGTCTGTGTTTATAAGCACAGACACACACATGCACATGCTCAACCATGGCAGCTGCTGGATTTATCTGAGTAGATATGTACATGTGTGGTTCCACACGTGCTGCGGCACATGCGCAGAAGGGAAAAGGACAGCTGACCGGACTCTCTTCTCTCCCACCTTGTAGGTTCCAGGGATTAAACTCAGGTCAGTCAGGTCTCTCAGAAAGTGCCTTTACTCAGTGAGCCATCTCCTTGGGCCATAGCAGTGATTTTTATTGTTTTCTTTGTAAGAAAATAGATGCGATCATACTTATGTGTATGTGTGCATGTGTGTATGTGCATGTGTGTATGTATGTGTACTTATTGCTTCCTGTAACATGTCTTGGAAATCCTTCCATGTGGTAGGTATAAATCAAGTGTATTTTTTAATGCTTGTTCAACATTCTATAGTATAGATATATTTAGCCATTTCCTATTAATGCATATTTCCTATATTTCTACTTTTAAGATTTATTATTGCAATAACATGCATGGGTAGGTATGCACATGTGAGTACAGGTGCCTGTAGAGACCAGAAGAGGGTGTTGAATGCCTTAAAGCTGAGGCTGCAGGCAGCTTCATAGGGTGGGTGCTAGGAAAAAAAATTGGACCATCTGCAAAAGACATCTGCACTAACTGCTAAGTTATCTCTCCAGCTCCTATTTTAATTTTTTATTATTATTAAAATTATTACAATAAGTTGTCATACATAAATACTTTTGCATACATATGAAAGTATTTTTAATATATTTTTAGCAGTGTTTCTCAACCTATGGGTTGTGACCCCTTTGGGGTTGCATATCAGATATTTATATTTCAATTCATCAAAGTAGCAAAATTACAGTTATAAAATAGCAACAAAATAACTTTATGGTTTGGAGTCATCACAACACGAAAAACTGTATGAAAGGGTCACAGCATCGGGAAGGTTGAGAAGGACTGGCTTTTAAGAGACGAAATTATTTACATTTTTATCCATCTGAAATTCAGTTTTTTGAACTAATTTCAAAACTACAGAAAGTCACCTCGACTCCTTATGCCATCTCCTCACTTCTCCTCCCTTTCTCCTTTCCCTCCTTTATTCTACAAATACTACACACACGTTTTCCTTTCTGAGCCATTTGACAGTGAGGGACCACAAAGCTCCGAACACTAGACATTTCAGTGTTTCTCTTCCCTTCCTCCATCCCTTTCTTCCTTCTTTTTTTTCCCTCTTGAGTCAGGGTTTCACTATGTAGTCCTGCCTGGACTGGAATTCTCTATGTAGACCAGGCCATGAGTTGGATTTTCTTTTACTCTGGCCCTACTTTGGAATGACAAAATATTGTGTGTTGTTTCTGTTCTTGTTGATTCACCACCCAGCGCCAAAATAAATCACACGTGGAGGCTTAGTCTTAATTATAAATGCCTGGCCTTAGCTTGTCTTGAACAATCTCATCTACTTTCTGCCTCTGTCTGGGCTTTTTTCATTTTTTACTTCTGTAAATCTTTCACTCTTATTCCATGACTGACTGGGTAGCTAGCTCCTAATGTTCTCCTCTGTCTACTTCTTTTCCTCCCAGGTTTCTGCTTCTATTTATTCTCTCTGCCTGCCAGCCCCACCTATCCTTTCTCCTGCCTTGCTAGTGGCTGTTCAGCTCGTTATTAGACCAATCAGGTGTTTTAGACAGTCACAATAACACAGCTTCACAGAGTTAAACAAATGCAACATAAACAAAAGTAACACACCTTAAAATAAAATCTACAACAAGGCTTAAATTTACAGAGATCCAGCAGCTTCTGTCCCCAGAATGCTGAGATTAAAGGCATGTACCACCAGCCACCATGTCTGGCTTTAAAGTGTACTTTCTAAAATCAAGAGGATTATCCTTTACAAACACAGCATAAGCATCAGAACCAGGAAAGAGATAACAACATAGACCCATATTGGTCTGTCCTGTTTAGCACTCCCCCATTTATTTCGGGCTTGCCATTCCTTGTTTATAATGCTTTTCTCAGAGGTGAGGGGAGAAGAGCTGGAGAGAGACAGGAGAGGGAGGGGAGGGGAAGGGAGAGGAGGAGGGAAAGAGAGGAAGAGGGAGAAGAAGGATAAAGCTTGCTTTTCTATTCTGTTTCACTTGATCTCTGCCATATTGAAACCCTCTGCAGCCCAGCCCTGCCAGCTGCTGCTTGCTCGGCTCTAGATGTACCAGTAGTCCGTGTTTGTTGCTGACCCTTCAGGCCTTGGCCCATATCAATCACTAGGAAGTCCAAGTTAATTTATTTTTGGACTGTAGTCCAAGAAGATGATTTTGTAAATGAAGAATTGTCCCAACACCCACTCTCAGCTATTTGAAATGCTTTAACTCATGTATACAAACAATGATCTAATCTCCTTTATTGATGTATTTTTCTGAGAGCCAACACCACACCTTACTATGACTCCACAGTATGTTTACATTTTGTTTTATGTTTTGAGACAGAATCTGGATATGTAACCTAGGCTGGCCTCAAACTCAAATCCTCTTGCCTCGACCTCCTGAATGTTTGGATTATAGGCATATATCACTACTTCTGGCTTATAAAATAGTTTCCTATCTGGTAGGAAGAAGCCTAGCATTAGACTTTTAAAAAATGTGCATAGCTAGGTGTGGCAATTCATACTTGTAATCCCAGTTTTAAGAAGAATGTCTGTTTGAGGTGCTAAGTAGTGATTCTCTGACAATACATAATAAATAAACAAATATCATAATCATTCAAAAGTACACACTTTTCCAGATTGATGAAGTTTTATCAGCTTGACACAAAACTACACATACCTGGGAAAGGGGCATCTCAGCTGAGGAATTAGTACTGCAGGTTCTTGGTTAATGACTGATGTTGGAAGCTCAGCTCCCTGTGGGTGGTGCTGTCGTTGGACACTTGGGCCTGGATTGTATAAAACAGGTAGTCGAGCAAGTCACAAAGAGCAAGAGAATAGGCAGCACTCCTCCCTGGCCTCTGTTTCAGTTTCTGCCCCCAGGTTCCTGCCTAGAGTTTCTGCCTTGTCTTCCATCTCTGATGGACTGTGAGCTGTAAGTCAAACAAACATTGCTTCTACAAGTTGCTTTTGTTCAGTGTCCAGCAGCAGAGAAACAAACCAGGACACAGATGAATTTTAGAATCAGTGTGCCAACTTCATAAAATAAACCTACTGTAATTTTGATTCTCGACTATATGATGTTTGACAAATGTTTCCATAAGATAGCATCTTTACAATATTGAGTCTCCCATAAGGGGACATGATAACTTTTTTGTTTTTTTAGGCTTTGAAAATATCTTTCAGTAAATATATGTCTCTGTGTGTGTGTTGCACATATAGTTTGTTCCTAGGTTTAAATTTTGATTTTGTGGCGATTGCTAGTAGGGGCTTTTCATCCTATTTTTTTTTTGTATTTAGTTGTGATTATACTGCATAAATAATTTTCAAACATATCTTAACATAATTTTATACCATATAAATGGCTTAATAAAGTATAATTGTATAATTATATAATTATTCATCAAACATTTATGTATAATGCTATTTTTTCGAGTTAGTTAAAAAATTAGATTGCTTCTAATTTAAAAAATTTAAATACTAGTGTAATGTCCATCTTTGTACATTTATCTTTATTTTATGTACACATACCTTTGCTCTATATTAGTCTTCAAAATATATGTGACATTTATCTGTCTTATCCACAATACAGCCATCCTATATATAACAAAATTAAGTTGAAAATATCTTTGTCTTTTTTTTTTTTTTAATAGTAAAAGTCTTGCTATGTGGCCATGGTAGCTTCATATTGAGAATAGCTGGGACTTAAAAGTCTGCCTGCTATGCCAACAGAATGTAAATTTTTAGTGCTTTGCTCTTACTTATAAACTGGTCTTTTGTTCCTCCTATCTCTTAGCTGCTTTTTGGACATGATAAGAGAGTAATAAAAGAAGATAAACACACAGCAGTGTCCTAACATAGGCTAATCCAATGAGGACCTTCACTGGTAATAGAAACAGTCAAGAGTTACCAAGAAGGGCCATTATCTCCTCTAAAGCTCCAACTCCTGGCCTAATGTGCCTGCTCTGCGACCTTTATTTATACACCTTACTTCTCTGCATTTCTTGATGTCATATGGAACATCTCACACCTTCACATTTTTATTATGTACATTATGGAACGACTTACAAAATATTGCATGTTGCCTAATTCAGGGAATGTCTTTGTATGGAATACAAATCAACTTTCTTGATTACTCATGGTTAATATAGGCATCAATTTTCAGAATTCCTCCCCCAAGGTCTTTTGACCATTAAATCAATGTTTCTACACTTCATCCCCACCCTGTCCACAGGCATCCAGCTTGCTCTTTTGGCTGCTGTCTGCTTGCCTGCTGGGACAGCCTCTCTTCATTCTTCTTATTGTTTACTTTTCCGAGGGTTTGGAAAGCAGATTGACAAAGCCTTTAAAATCAAATCCAGTAAAAATTAATAACCTCTGAGAAAGCTTTGGTGCGTGTCTAGAAGTGATGGACATGATCTTTGAGGCATGGACTATTTCCAGAGATGGAGGTCTTTTTCAAGACTTATTCCCTCAAGTGTTTGCTGTGCTCCAGACAGAGATTGCCAGGTGGCCAAGTTCCACATAAATGAAGCTTCATTACAATTATTAGGCTGGTGACATAATATGAAAATGCGCCTTTCCCTTTCTCTTGACGGCTTCCTCATTGACTCTCCCTGTTCCTTTCGCAATGTGTGCCACACTGTCTTGACTAAATCTAGAAAAATTGCTCCTTCGGTTTCGATGAAGTTCAATTTACATCTTCTTTGTCTTATTGTCATCCCAGCTACACATTATTTTAACAAGTAAAACATCTCTATGTTTTACACCTATCAGATACAAATTCTTTGTCTAAAAATTTCACTTTTTATATGATGTGGGATGTCTTTCCATATGCTGTGAATTATCATTGGATAATAAAGGAACTGATCTGGCCTATGGTAAGGCATCTTAGAAGCAGGTGGGAAATCCAAGCATGGATAAAGGAGAAAAGAGTGGAGTCAGACAGAGATGCTGTAAGCTGCTGCCAAGGAGGAAGATGTAAAGGAACTCAGATAAGCTAAGAGCCATGTGGTAAGACATAGATTAATAAAAATGGGTTAAGATTCAAGAGCTTGCAAACAATATGCCTGAGCCATAGGCCAAATAGCATGTAATTAATATAAGCATCTGAGTCATTTTGGAGGCTAAGCAACTGTAGGTGGTCTTGGGCCTTGGGAGTTGACTGGGTCAGAAACCCCTACTACACTCATCCAAAGCCCCATTTGTTTAAAAACTAAGTGTATTGCATTGTATAAAAAAAAGTAATTTACACAACTCTACTGTATTCTTGGTCCATCTTCGTTCTTGCCTCATTGACCTCTGGTACTAAACCAAAACTCTCTTATCATTCACTACAATGACTGATCACTTTTGCGGATTATCCCCTAGTATTTATAAACTACCATTTAAATACTATGGACTTTAAGTGCTGGGATTGTCAGATTCATTCAAGTACATGCAACTACTGGATAGCCAACTCAAAGTTCATTTCACTATTGGTGCATGAATATCATTCTCTTTTTATCTGAGTGTAATAAGTTCCTATAATAACAATAGTGTTATCATTTCTTTACAATGATACTTTTAAGAAAAAGGTAGCATTTATAAACAGAAAACGTCTGATGGTCAATGTTTATGTCTTCATTTTTAGAGCAACTAAAATTAACACTATCTAATGCCATTCCTCAGTCATTCTGAATTGTGGCAACTATGTATCTGCTGATGACTAAATATCTTCAAGCTACTCATGGTGCTCACACATATGATTCCAGCACTAAGGAGGAAGCCCAAGAAGATTCTGAGCTCAAGGCCACTCTATATTACATAGTGAGCTTGAGGCCACCCTCAGCTACACAGTGAGATTCTATTTCAAAAAAGCCAACAGCAACTGAAATTAGATAGGAAATAAACTAAGACTCTACCCAAAGAATATTTCTTTTTTTTTTTTTTACTTTATTTATTTATTTGCCTTGGTGTTTGCCTGGAACTGGAACTACAGACAGTTGTTAGCTGCCATGTGGGTGCTGGGAATCAAACCCGGGTCCTCTGGAAGAGCAGACGGTGCTCTTAACCGCAGAGCCATCTCTCCAACACCCCCAAAGAATATTTCAAATGAGGCTTTATCCATCCTGTTTTGATAGTCCAATTATCATTTATGGATTGAGAGCTATCAACATTTATACCTTCTAACTGATGAGAAGCAAGGAGTCAGCATAGTACCAAGCACAGGAATGTATTTTCTGCCTGTTCCTTCTCTGTTTTGCCAATGTTTTCTTCCTCCAAATAAACAAGTTCCTAGTGATACAGTCTACAACACAGGACATCTTATTTTTACTGGCAAATTAGTTTATTTTCACAGTTTCAATCTGTCAAAAATTGAAATGACATGCTAGAAATGTAAAGGTTTTTTGAAGGAAGGTTTGGCTCAAAGGTTAACTTGATCTACAGTCTTGTCTTTTACAAACCATAAATTCCAGCCTGTCCATGACTTAGAGTTGATTGGATTCAGGGAGGGTGGTTTAGTATTAACTGAAATAATGATAAATTATTTTTATTTTCCAGAATCCTAACTTATTCATTTGATAGTGGAAAATATTATTAATACATGGGCTAAAACATTTGTGATGTAATGAATGATTTTTCTTTCTATCCTCATTTTTAAAATCTATTTGATTATTTGAAGTAAACGATTAAAAATCTAAAGTTCTCAAATATTTATCCAGGATCTATTATATACACACTAGATGTTTTGTTGAATGTGAGAAGTAGCCATGAACTGGGTAGTCACAATCCCTGTTATCTCCTCAAAGAACTTAAAGTTTATGGGTTTAAATATAGTGGGTACAAAGTCAGAGTAGGTTTTGTAATTTAAATAATGCTACTATGATTTTCCCTTCTGAAACTCTTGGTGAAATTTAGTCCCCTTTATGAGATATTAAGAGGTAATACCAGGCAGGGCCCATAAGAGGCAATTATGGCTCTGTCCTCATATATGATTAATCCATTCATGTGATTAATGGACTAATAGATTATCTGAAGAGTGAGTGTACTTATAAATGTCAGCTTTGTTAGGTCACATGCAAATTCTCCATCAAAGACAGAACTGCTGCTCAGAACTCTGCAAGAGAAATGATTATTACTATTGGGTAGAGAAAATGTGAGCATGAGAATGAGCACATATGGGCAGATGACTTTGTGCAATTTATTTCTCCTTCCACCTTCATGTGGTCTGGTGATTTGAAGGAAATGGCCCCTAAACGGAGTGGCACTATTTGAGGTGTTGCTTTGTTGGAGGAAGTATGACTTTGTTGAAGGAAGTGTGTCTGTGTGGAGGAAGGTTTTGAAGTCTGTATATGCTTAAGCCATGGTCAGTGTCTCAGTTCACTTCCTGGTGCCAGCATATCAAGATGTAGAACTCTCAGCTTCTTCTTCTTCACCATGTCTGTCTGCACACCGCCATGTCCCACCATGATGATAATGGACTGAACCTCTGAACTGTAAGCCAGCCCTTGAATGTTTTCCTTTGTAAGAGTTGCTGTGGTCATGGCCATGGTGTCTCTTCACAGCAATAGAAATCCTAAGACAGAAGTTGGTACCAGGCAATGGGATATTGCTGTGATAGGCCTGACCATGCTTTTGTTTAAAGGAGTATAGACCTTAGGGTTGTGAATTAGAAAAGCAGTTGAATGCTTTAAGTTCTGCTTAATGAGCTGTGGAAGGAGCCCATTAAGCAGCATGAAAGACAATGGTGCTGAGTGTGATTTGAACTGTGGATGTCTGGCTCAAAAGGCTTCAGAGGAGGAGAATGTTAGTATGTGGCCTAGAGACTCTTCTTGTGATATTTTGGCAAAGAACATGGCTGTTTTTTGCCCTCACCTGAAAAGTCTACCTGATGCTGAAGTGAAGAGTTTTGGATCAATTCCTTTGGCAGAGGAAATCTCAAAACAGCCTAGTATAGACTCAGTCATGTGGTTGTTAGTGGCAACACTAATGAAGATTAATAATGAAAAGAAACAAGCTGAGCAAGAAAAAAACAAACAAACCAACGAAAACCAAAAGTTGAACAATTTGAGGAGAAAATGAGTACCAGGAAGTGGAGAGGAGTTCAGGCCTGTGTTCAAGGAGATAAACAGATTAAGAAATGGAATAAAGGGAGTGGTGACCTCAGGGCAAGATTCCCACCCACTGTTTCCAAACTGTGAAAAAGAATTAAAAAAAAACTTAGAGCGAGGTGTAGTGGTTCATACTTTTTAGTCATAGCACTGGGAAGGCAGAGTCTGGTGGATCTCTGAGTTTGAGGCCAGCCTGGTCTACAGAGCAAATTCCAGAACAGTCAAGCTTAGGCATCGAAGGAAACCATGTTAAACAGAAAGCTGTTGAAGATGTAATTGAACAAGGGGGCCACATTCCAGCCCCAGTAAGGAGCAGAATTTGGCAACTTTAGAGTTAAAGATAGAAGCGAAGGAGGATGGAATTTGCCTCCATGACTAAAGAAAGACATAGCCCAGACAAGCCTAAATGGAGGCTTAGAAAGGTCACTGCATGAAGCTGCAAAGTTAAAGCCTGGATTGCTTTAGAGATCCTAAGATGTTGGAGATGCTAGAACCATGAAGTACTTGCTGAGGAGAGCTGCTAACAGGGAGTGGAACCAGCTAAAGAGAAAGAAGTGTGTTGTAGTCAACAAAGCTGAAAGGAGTTAGAGATCTGAAGAGTGTTTTGACATCAGACATGAGATGCAGAGTTTGGAGTTTGCCTGGATGGTTTTCAGTCTTGTCTTGGTCCGGTATTTCTTCACTATGCTTCCTTCCCTATGTTTTGAAATAGTAATGCATATCCTGTGCCATTAAATGTTGGAAGTATATGATCTGCTTTTTTATTTTGGTTTTACAAAGGACTACAGTTAAGAGATTGCATGAATTTCAAGAGACTTTGAGCTTTACACATAAATAAATTTGACAGTGTTATAGACTATGGTGACTTTTGAAGTTGGGCTGAATACATCTTTGCATTATGATATGGCTACAAGCTTTTGGGGGCCAAAGAGTAGAATGTGGTGGTTTGAAACAAGATGGCCCCCAAAGGAAGTGGCACTATTAGGAGGTGTGGCCTTGTGGAGGAAATGTGTCTGTGTGGAGGTGGACTTTGAGGTCTCATATATGCTCAAGTCACAACCAGTGTCTCAGTTCACTTCCTGTTCCCAGCATATCAAGGTGTAAAACTCTCAGCTCCTCCTCCTCACCATGTCTGCCTGCATGCTGCCATGTCCCACCATGATGATAATGGACTGGACCTTTGAACAATAAGCCACCTGGTTAAATGGTTTTCTTTATAAGAACTGCCATGGTCATGGTGTCTTTTTACAGCAATAGAAACCCTAACTAAGACATATGGATTCTGGGCATTTGTCAGGTTTGAATGGCAAGTAACTTTACCCACTGGACTATCTCACCAATACCCCCCCTAATTTTTTATAGTATTAAAATACACAAATTAAAAAATTAGTCATAGTTTTAAATTTTCCATTCACAAACTAGTAACCCAAGATCTAGAAATGTAGGATAACTTGATTATGATTGTACAATTTTTTGAATAGAGACTTGATGGCAGCCAGTTAAGGTTCAGGGCCCCCCCTTTTGACTGTAGTTCCTGTTCTTGAATTCTCTTCTAAGTTTTGTGCGTCTAGTGGCTGTTTCAGCTTGGAAGTCTTCCCAGCATGTTAAATGAAACATAGAGAGAATATGTTTGATTAAATGCATATGTTTAACCCATCTATTAATCAAGACTCTTATCTAACTAGCAGAAGTTTTGTTCAAATGAACCTAACTATGAAAGGATATCAATAAGAGACTGGGGTATATATCAGATCCCAGGGATAGGAATGAGAGAATTCCAAGGACTTGACTACCATCAGGACAGGGTCTATTTGGCTCTCATTTCTGATCTGCATATCATTTCCTTTTTTCCATCAGATGGTCCTCACAGTGTATGCCTGAGCATTTTGTTCCCTAGGCTCCTGTGTTAGTATTCATAGATTTGCCCACTAGGGAGTGAAGATTCTTTGGATATAAAGATGTAAAATTTCAGAATGGGCTCTGATTGGCCCAGTGTGGATCAAAGCTCTCTGGGTGTCAAGTACATGGGTGCATATTACAAATTATTGAATATATATGAGTGCACTTTCCTCTCTGAATAACAAATAAGATTCTCATAGGAATAAATATGTAATTAAAAGTTGTAAAGAACCACTAAAAACACAAATGTCCCTCCATTTTGGTCACTGGTACACTTGCATTCTGGGTAGCTAGACTTTTTGTCATGTTGTATTCAGATTCCCTCATTGTTCTTTAACCTGTGTATCAAGTTATCTGGAACATTCTGTAAATTTTTTTTCAAGCAGTTCTCATTAGCACTGTTCTTTCTATCTCCATGGTCACACTCCTTGGCTCTCAGCAATCATCTTCTTTAGCTCATTAAACAGCAATATCTTCTTAACCAGATTCTTATTATTTGTTATTTTCCATTTAAATCTACCCTGTGAGATGAATGATTAACACTACCTTTCTGTTATTTTTATGCACAAAGCTTAATGGCGGATCTTTCCTACATGGAAAGACCTTCCAAGATCTGGTTCTGTCTACCTGTCCACAGTCCCAGCACTGTTCATACAGCAGGGTGGTTCCAGTCACACTTAGTCCTGGGGTCAAAGCCTCAGGGGTACCCACATGTATGTTAGGAATACAGCATGGCTAGCTCAGTTGGTAGAGCATGAGACTCTTAATCTCAGGGTCATAGGTTGGAGCTCCATGTCGGGCGCCAGGTATAGGTGAAAATATTCAATTGCAATATATCATATAAATAATAATATTTATTAAGGGGTTATAGAAGCACTCACTGACACAAATTAGACCATAAGACAATTCTTGGAGTGTGAATTGTTTCAGGATGGATGATTGATCTGCTCCTGAGGAAAGCAGGAACCAAACAATTCTAACCACGGGGGTCAGATCCTCAGAGGCTACTACACCTGAATCCCACTACAGTCCACACTTTTAGTAACTGAGATCTCCTTATGAGTACACACCCTGACTCAGCCACATTCACTGTTCAACAATCTGTTCCTTACATCTTCAGTCTATGTGTAGTTTACATGGATGGTTTTCTTCATTTTAAAAAGCAGCTCATTTCCAGAGGGGCCTATTCCTGTTTGTTGTTACTCATTATTTCCCCTTAACCCTCGGGGTCCCAAGAGCTGTCCCCCCCTTTTCTTTTCCTTCTAAATATTCGTATTTTACTTTTCTCAAGAAATAGTCCTGTGCCACCCCCTGACAAATTTATCTTTCTCCTTCTTGTGAAATACTACAGAACTGTTTTACTTTTAGTAACACTGAATTTTATCATACACTATATTAATTTTTAAATGTTGTAGGCATTTTGTTTCCCAGATAGGTTGTGAGGGGATAGCATACAAAGCTTCCCTCACATCAATTATAAATGCCTTATGGCATGCATCACAGCCGTGCACACCCAGGAAGCACAAATACCTGTCAGAGGTTTATAAGTGTCAGTGGTAAATATGTGATGAGTTGCTTAGGAAACATTTTACATGAATTTTTCACTTCACAAAGAAGGAATTACTAAAACCTTTTAACTAGCAGCTCCTCTTTGTGGATATGTTTTTAACTGTTACTCTAAAAATGATAAAGTATTCATCAAAGGGCTGAGGTGGGAGTTGTGGGGGAATGTTGAAGATATTGCATTAGAAGTCATTGGTTTGACATCAAAAGGAAATGAGATTATGAAAACCCATGAGAAAAAAATTTATTTATACCAGCCTTTCTGAATACTTTGGGGAGGGGATGTAATTCAGAAATACTTGCTTAGAGTGTACAAGATCCTACCTAGGCTCCATCTACAGGGCTGTAAGAAAATTAGAATACTTTCAATGCAAGATGGCTCACATTTTCCCCAAACAGTGTGTTCTGTTTTTTATTTACACTGTATACAACCTTCTCCTGAGGGTGAGTGATAAAGAGTGGCGTTTATTTTTGGGTTCTGAGATGGTCAGTTTTTGTCAACTTGACATAAAGTAATGTCATCTCAGAAAAGAAAATCTCAACTGAAGAAGTGTCTCCATCAGACGAGTGGGTGTGTCTGTGGTGGCGTTTTTCTGGCCTGTAAACATGGCTTTGGAGGACATTTTATTGATTAATGACCCAAGTGTGAAGTCCCAGCCTACGGTGGGTGGTACCATCCCTAGGCAGGTGCTCCTTGTATATATGTGAAATATATATACCAGGAAGCTGACCAAGCCAAAGAAAGGAAGCCAGGAAACCACATTTCTCCATGGTCCTTGCTTCAGTTCCCGTTTTCAGGTCCCTGCTTTGAGCTCATGTCCTGACTTCCCTCAGTGGGTAGACAGATTTTGAAGTTTTAAGATTAAAAAAAAAAAAAAAACCCTTTCCCACCAAGTTGATTTTGGTGTTTTATCACAACCAACAGAGAAGTAAATTAGCACAGATTGTGGACTGTATCCATGACTGAATGCAATCTGGATAGTTAGTCATTTAACCTCAGAGCCCCACCATCTGAAAACTGAGGCTCCTCTCTGATGTTAGAAGGATTACAGAGAGGATATGTAAGACAGTAAAGTACACGGTAGGTGATCAATCAAGGGTAACTACTACTGTTTATTCAAGAGAGAAAGTTGAAAGAAAAAGGTGGGCCTGGTGGCATATTTATGACTTCAAGATGTTGATCAGGGGAGGGCATGCTGGAGTGAGTGATCAGGGGAGGGCATGCTAGAGTGAGTGATCAGGGGAGGGCATGCTAGAGTGAGTGATCAGGGAGGCAGATCTAGAAAGGCGGTTTGGATAGATACAGACAGTGGCACTAGAACAGCAGGAAGGTCTAGGGCAAGGTTAGCATATTTTGTGGATTTATTGCAACTTTTTCTTATGCGGCATATATTGTATTTACAAATTAAGTTTAGACTAAAATGCTATCTTAATGAGAATGGGTTTCTAATAAATTAGGATTTTCAGAATTTTGGGCATTGATAGGGAAGCAAAGGAAATCTGGGAGAGGGGTTGAGTAGAGAGATGGCTTCCGTGTTGTTCTCTGTCTCTGCCAGACCACATTCTCACCATTAGCAATCACATATTGTTTCCTTCACAAAGCCAAACTGTGATAGCCAACTCCAAGGCTTGAGGGTAGGATTGTGTGGGAGAGGACTGGGTGAAGAGAAGCATATTGGATGATCAGAACAGAAACTGACCTCATCCCAGTAGACATAGGCACTGCTCAATATGAACATAGGACCTGGAAAAAAAATCAGTTAGAAGAAATGAGGACAATGGTTTAGAGTTGCTTTAGAGACCATGTGGGCCACAGCTATCAAAGCTTTCTGTGCAACAATCCAATAAAGACATCTGCTGCTAAGACTGGATGATTACAGTGGTTTTCCAATTTCCAGGAAAATGGGTTTAAAGGTTTTCATTTTGTAAATTATTATTAAACCCTGTGAAAAAGTTCAAAATAGATTTAAAAAGGTCACAGACATGTTATTTTTTTAAATTAACATTATGTTTTTAATATGTGGATATCTGCATAAGCATAATATAACCAACTTTAGTGCTGGTAAGATTGTGTCAAGTCCATAGGCAGAATTCAATCTACCAATATTTCATGGTGCTCCACAATGAACACCATAATTTCTAGGTGCTGCCACCTGAACTAGTTTGAAAAGCAACATATTATACCCCTGACTGCCTTTTGTTATTTCTCAAGGGAAGGAATGTTATTAGTTCAGCAAAACTCACAGGGAAAGGCTTAGATACAAACTAATCTTTAAAATAAATAAAAAGACTAAACGAGAATTAAAGGAGGGTCAGTTCAGATTAAGAACGTAATAGTTGCTATTGTTTCATGAGCACTTTATTGTATACTATGTTCTCAAAGTTTCATTTTATCTTCAAAACTATTCTGTGAAGTGGTGACCCACACTAAATAGATAAAGAAGGTTCAAGACTTTTTAAAAAATATTTATTTTTTAAGTTATGTGAATTGGTGTTTTGCCTGCATGTATAACTGTAAGGGTGTCAGATTTTGGAATTACAGACAGTTGTTAGCTGCCATGTGGATGCTGGGAATTGAACTCAGGTCCTTCAGAAGGACAGTCAGTGCTCTTAACCACTGAGCCATATCTCCAGCTCAGGTTCAAGATTTTCTTAAGCTTTTTCTCCAGGGTAAGTGGTGGGTGACACTGATCAAACCTGTTTTCTGATCCCAAAGATAATGACATTGTAATGTTTCATTGTAAAACTGTGTTGAAATGAAACACAGACACAGGTTACATTTTAAGTGTGCATGTACCATGTGGTCATTCACCACTGTTGCTGAATATGTGCAGCAATCCAGAATGCCCGTCCCCCACCCCCTCATCCAAATACAGTACCCTGCTTCTATCACAATAGGTAGAGGAGTTTTAGTTAGACTAGACTAACTTTTGGAATTTTACCTAAGAGTCCATATGTCAGTCTTTCACTTTGCCGTGCTACCCATAGTCAATGCTATAGTCCTACCTCAGAATCCTCAAGTATTCATTTAAGGGCTGGGTTTTCGACATGACTTCATATCTATTATTTTGTATTGTTCTGAAAGTAATACAATTTTTTAAAAAATCAAAAATTACACAACTAAGTGCTATGAGATGGGGTCAATCAGATGGACTGCTGTTATCAAACTCACCAACCATCCATCAACCAACCTCTTTACCTTCCAAACTGCATAGAAACAGCATTTTTGATTGATGTAATTTGTGAATCTATTTCCAGTCATGACATTTCATTAGGAGGCAGACTAAAAAGTCACCTAAGTTAATGGAATGGAAGTCCACCCAAGCAAAATATGCAACGATGATAGCTTTGTAATATCTTGCAGCACGTGGAAAAAAATTGACTCCAAGAATCTTGCAAAGTTGAATGGCTGTTTCATGCTTTGAGGAAAAAGAAGCTAGGGGAAGAAAATCTGGGTGGAGAGTTTGGGGGGGAAATATGACCTAATACCCTTCAGTGGGGTCTTAAGGTGGTGACTTTTCGTGCTTTGCTGCCTGCCTTAAAATCACGTTAATTCTTATTCAAGCTGGTAATGACAGAGGAAGCATAACAAACTTAAGTCTAGCAAGCTAAGGTCGGCGAAGAAGCATCAGTAATTATTCTAGATGTCAGTTTTCTTTCTTCCTCTCTCCATTATCCCTTACGCCCTCCCCAACCCCCCCCAAACCATTGTTTCCCTTTCAATCCCTATTCCAATCTCCACCATAGGCAACTGTGGCATCTTGAAAGCAGACTCCACATTGCAATCGATAATCAGGAGAGGAGTAACTGACACTTGTTGGCTTCGACGACTTTGAGTGACACATATGCCTGTGGTGTCCAAAGTGGGGGGCCAGCCTAGAGGAACGTCCGTGCCATCAAAGCTGGGGGAAAGGCCCCCAGAAGTGGGCGCACGTGACAGCAGCAGCCAACTCGAGAGTGACGTCATCCCAGGGGCGGAGCCAAACTCTGTAGGGCCTTGTCAGCTACTGAACTCCCTCCCCTCTTCCTCACCAAATGCCTTCGACCCCACGAGCCCAAGCCCCCCGAGGAATCCAGAAATGCCTACACGTCCTGCAGCGCCAGGGCCCCCAGTGTCAGCACCGCGCGGGGCTTCACCTCCGCTAGCTCTCGCAGCGGCTCCCCACCCCCAGGCCGTGGAGGGGCAGGGGGCGGGGGCGCGCGCGCCCCACCACGCACGCGCCCCCCACGCACGCGCTCTCCCTCCCTCCGCGCTCGCGCTCCTCCCCAGCCCGGCCCGGAGGGGGCGGGGCTGCGGGCGGCCTCCGAGGGTGCGACGCCTCCGGCGCGGCGGCGGCGCTAGAGAGCGGCCGGCCGGGCGCGGGTTGCTGGGCGCGCGCTGCTCCGGCGGGGCCCGGTGGCCACAGCCGCCTCGCTGCAGCCGCCCGCCCAGCGCGGCTAAGCTGCGAGCGCCGCTAGCGCGGGGGCCCCAGGCGGCAGGCATCGCGCTCACTCCCTCCGCCGCCCTGCGCGCCTCCTCGGGCGGCCCCGCCCCCGTTCCCATCCCCCTCGCGCTCACCTCCGGGCTGTGCCGTGCGGAGCGGAGCGCGCGGCAGGCGGAGCAAGGCGCCCGCCGTCCTCGCCGCCGCTGCCGCGGTGCTGAGGGGCGAGTCAGCCCCCCGCGCCGTCGCTGACACGAGCACCGCCGCGGGCTGCCAGCGCTCGCCGGCCGCGAGGCCCCGCCGCCGAGCCCGACTGTGGCGTGGGGCGTCCGCGGGCGGCGCGGTCCTCACCGGAGACCGCGGGCACGCGGGGCTTGACCCCAAGGTGCGCCGCGCCCCTCAGTGCGGCAGGTAAGGATCGGGGCGCGGTGGGGATCAGGGAACCGGAGGGTTGGTGAGGGTGAGGTGACAGGGGCGTTTGCTTGCGACGCCTCGGCTGCGGGGGTTGGGGCGGGGGCGAGCCGGGAGCCGGGGAAGAAACTGGTATGGAAGTGCCTGGGCTGTCGAAGACGTGGGGATGGCAGGTTGCCTCCGAAGGTGGGACCGAGGGCGTCTTCGGAGAGCTTCGGGGTCGGCCACTCGGCTGTCACCGAGGTTAGCCTTGCTATTTGGTACCTGAAGAGTCTTTGGATGACAGGGACCGGGATGAGATGCGAGGCAGATTGCTAAACGTGGCAGGGAATGCGGTGCAGAACGAGTTGCAAAATGTGCCCCTTAATGCAGCATCGAAGTAGTTGTGAAATGTGCCAGGTGAAGGCACAGGATGGGCTGGCCTCCGTGGCTTAGAAATGTGGTAGAAGTGTTATTAGCAAAATTGACAATTCCTTTGGGGGAGGAGGTGTAGTATAATAAAAGACTAATAGGGCTCTTTGCTACATATTCTGTCATAGCGATAAGCAATTTTTTGAAATAGGGAAAGTACCCACGTGAAAGCAAAAAGAAAAAAGAAAAAGAAAAAAAAAAGCAAATTGTGTGGTTGTGAGATGGGCAAGAAAAAAAATTAGGGCTAAAATCATTTGAGGTTTTGTCATCAGCATGTAGATCATGCAGTTGTAGCCTGTCTTTCTGTTCCAGGTGTGGAATGTTTAAATGTTTCTCACAAAACATAAACAATGATAATTAGCACTAGGAAGGAGATTGGACATCTTTCATTCTCTTCTGCTCCTCTTCAGGAAAACAACAACAACAAAAAACCCCACAAACAAAAAGACAAACAAACCGACCATCCTGATCATAATTGTGTGTTCAAGATCGTTAGCCAAAGGGAGCTATTTTTTAATATGGCTTTTACACAGGTGAAAATAAATGGAACAAGAAAAACAAAACAATATGTGAACAAAAGGGATAAATTTTCAGGCATTTTGAAGGGTTGGAGCCAAAAGCTGTGTCAGTGGTTAATTACAGAGACTGGCAATAGTGAAATATTCTGGTATGTTCTAGCTGATGGGATGGGATGGTGAGATAAGATAAAAATGGAATACAATAAATTGGTATAAAAAGCAACAACATGGATACTGTCAATGTAGTGTTCCTTGTAGCATTTCCCAGGTAAATTGTCTTAGGAATGTGAGCACAAAATCGAAACAAATGAAACAAATAGTCCTTTTCTCTCTTTCCGGCTCCCTCCATCTTTCTAAGAGTGTGTGTATGTGTGTCCCTCCGTGTCAGTGTCCACATGATGCAAAACATTGTGCCTTCCATTTAAGAATATCTATTTTGAAAGAATTGTCAGAACATACTAGAATTTCAAAAGTAACAAAAGATGGCTAGATTCGCTATGTGATATAACATATATATATATACACTGAGTGTCTATGTAGCTGAAACAAAAGCAGAAATATCTGTTGTGTTCACTAGAATGTATTTAATTATTGATGAAATTTTAGTGTGTTATGTTAGAATTCTTATAAATTGAGTTACTTGCTTGAATGTTGTTCTTATTATAGTAATTTGCCAAATAATCTGAAAATTCATACTGATTGGCTTTGCCCTGGTTCCAGAATCATTCATTGAGAAATCATTCCCTTCAAAACAAAATTGGATTTTCTTCGATTTATTTTGAACTTTAGTCTTTTCTGTAGATGTTTCTTTTTCCTCAAGGCTCTGTTGAAGCTAAAGAGAGAAGAGGGCCAGAAGAGAATAAAGAGCAGTTCTGTTGGGTCTTTCTGTTTTGTTCTGACTGTAAGCCATATGTACTGCCACCCCCTACTGTCTGTAAGAAGAGGTGTTGTAGAGTTCTTTTCTTGTTATCACTGCCCCCTTGTGTAAGGGAAGAAATTGATAGCTGCACTTTTGGGAAACAGTCTTTTCAGATTGTTCTGTATCATTAGAGTGGCTATGTGGATTTATAAATTGCTGTTTACTTCAGAGTACAGAACTAGAAACATATGTTAATCAGATCTTAGGTTGATGTCCTCTTTAAGCAGTATCTGATATTAGTCAATTCAGATTGCTAAGAATGTTTACAGTATGTTCAGGAACATGGTATTGTATTACTTCTAGTGGTAATAGTATATATTTATATAACACACATTTTGTCCCAGTCTTGTACATTGTTTATACAGTTAGAAAATCCTATGAGCTATATATTGCTATTTCCATTTTACCCATGAGAAATGGAAACCAGATCAATTTGCCAAAGATTATGTAGCTGAGATGTAGAAACACTGTTTCAGTTTAGAAACTCTGGCTCCAGATTTTGTTCTTCATCAGGATACCAAATTGCCCTTTCACATTAGTGTTGACAAGGAATACAATGTTTCAAATGCACATATCCATCATTAAGCAAATACTGTTACATGTGAATAAACCTGCCTAGACATATGCAAAGTTATAGTAGAACATTATCTCAGAAATTTGTTCTTAAATGTTTTATGTGATTACAAGCAATAAGTACTATTACTTAGGACTTTCATGTGATTAAAGAAGTATAGTAGTGTTCACTTTGAGGGGGATCTTTAGAAGTAAAGTTGCTTTCATGTACTTACACACACACACACACACACACACACACACACACACACACACACACACACACACACCATGTTTCTTTAAAAATACCAGTAAAGCTTTATTGCTAATTTTATTTGGAGAATCAAGAAGAAATTATTTTTTCTTCATATTCACATTTTATGATCTTTATTTAAAAATATGATTAGCAAAGATAGATTGGATCTTTATGAATAATTAACTCTTCCAAACAAACTTTGCTCAGATTTTTCTTAGCACTTAAACCATTGTATTATAGATATTGATTACATATGAAATATTTACAAAAATGAATAAAATACAAAGAATAACAGTGTAGTTCATGTTCCTCATACACCTTCACTTGTTTTAGGACTAGTGCCTCTCATAATTGTGATAATTATTTTCTTCTCTTTGCCAACCTATTCCTGCCATTCTTTTTACAGAAATTTTCCTGATTATATTATGAATCACACATCTCATATAACCAAACACTTTTTTACTTCAATATATAATTTTTGGTATTATGGAACTTAACATTTGTTATGAAAAATTTCAGGATATAAAATTATGTAGTTTAGTATATTCAACAAATTGAAATATGGGCTCAGACATGCTCTGAATTTGTATTGATAATATTCTGTTTGCAAATGTAATTTGGTGTGCATCTTTACTGTAAAAATTTACCATCCACATTGTTAAACTTGTAACTGGTTATTTTCTTTTCCCATCATTAACATTTTTTTCTTTTGAGACAGGGTCCCAAATGTAACTCAGGTTGACGGTGAATTATCCTTCTGTTTATATATCCCCAGTACTAGTTTTAAAGACATGTGTCACCTTGTATGGCTGTTAATAATATTTACCCCCAGTGGTGCTGGAGTAAGCCCAAGGCTTTGTTTATACTAGGCATGTGCTCTACCATTCAGATACACTCTCAGCCCCTAACCATCAGTTTTTGCCTATGTCATGCTAGAGATAGAGTTGGCTTTGTTTTATGAATTATTTTGAATGAAGAAGAACATAGATTCTAAACAGGAAAATACTAATAACAGAAGTTCCAAAAGGGAAATACTGGGATGGTTGATTATTTACTGAGTATATAGTAGAATAAGTATGCATAGGAATGTATAAAGTTCTTTCTTTGTCATATTTTTTTTCTTCTTGAAATACAGTTAAAATCTGAGACAAAGTAATTGAGCAGCTAGTTGAATTAGACTGGACTAAATTTAGAGTTACCTAAAGTTAAGAATATTTTCACTGATAACATCCAAATTTTCTTTCAAGGACTTAGCTCAAGCTGATATACATGGTGGTTTATTTTTCTAGTACTAGCTGAACAAGGTAACACATACTGGAAGCTAGCTTAATTATTAGACATTTTTCTTTTCTCTGCAAATTATTATTAATCAGTATTATCATCATATTTGCTTAATATGCCTGCAGTCATCACATGTCATTATTTGGTGGAAAGGTAGATCATACTATAAAAATAAATTCTTTATGCTTTATTATAGTGTGAGGACTATCTCAGTTAATTTGAATTGCATGTTTTCTAGTAACATACTAGATAAAAAATGACTTAAGATTAAAAAATATATAACAAAAAGAGAAGATGATGAAGAGTATGTATTCCTGGTGAGTCTCTTGAAAAAGTTATGGGGAGAAGTGTTAAAAGCTTAAAGCTGAAGTATATATATATATATATATTTATATATATTTATTATACATTATACAGAAGAGGGCACCAGATGTCATCATAGATGGTTGTGAGCCACCATGGGTGCTGGAAATTGAACTCACGACCTCTGGAAGAGCAATTAGTGCACCTAACCTCTGAGCCATTTCTCCAGTTCCCTATAAGTCAGTTTATTAAAAAAAAAAAATTGAAAAGTGTGTTTATGGATGGATGTTGAAAGTATCAAATGAGTTGGTTGTTTTATGGGCCACAGGGAAGTATCTTGATGTGTCTGGCTTCTGTTTGCCCTTTTTTAGTTGACCAAGTTTAAGAGACAAAAGAATTAGGTCGATGATAGTCTTAATCATTCTTTTATTTTTTTCTTTCTAAAGAATCAGTTTTTTTCCAGCCATGATAGACTCAACCTCTCAAATGTCTTTTTTTTTTTTTAAATTAGAACTCAAGTTAATCTGATGCCAGTCACCTAAACTAAACTATTGTATTTTAGTCAATGATCCTGGTATGTTTAAAAAAAATTTAATTGCTTAGAAGACATCTTTACTCTTTATGTACCTTTTTTCATAGGTACCTCCACATTGCTGTGAGAGTGATGTGTATGCCTCTCCTCTGTGTGTGGTGGTGGTGGTGGTGGTAGGGGTGTGTGTGTGATTTCATAAATATGAATGTGAGGTATACACCTGTGTGGAGCCCAGAGAAGGACAGTGGTTGTTTTCCTTTATTGCCCTCTTCATTCTTTTGAGACAAAGTGTTTTATTAAAGTGGAAGCTTGCTTAGCTTGCCTCCTGGCCAGTGAGCTTTCAGGACCCATTTGCCTCTGTCCTCCAATGCTGAGGTACAGGCATATGTAGCCATACCTCATATTTTCTAAGAGTGCTGGAGATTCAGACTTAGGTCTTCATGCTCACACAGCAGCTGCTTTTACCCACTGAACCATCTCACCAGCCCCAGCAACATAGTTTTACATGTTTAGCTGATCATATTTACTTTCTTTAGAAACTTTCAGTGCTTTGCTTCTTTAATCATAGAAAAGATAAAACAGGAACTTCTTAGCAACCATGTAAGGCAATTCATTGTCTTTTTCCTGCATCCTCTTTTGACTTATAAGTTGCCGTATTTATTTTTAAGTTACTCAATAATTCTCAATTCCTTTAATATATAATACTCTTACACTCTCATACCTTTTTGTATAAAGCTCCCTTTGCACTGAACTATCCCTCCCCTTTACTTTGTTCTGTAGGCAAATTCTTCTTAATGTCTTGGCCTACATAGTATCCTTTGAGTGAAGAAGAAGCTAATTGGGTTTGAGTGTGTTGTTCTGTCTTCTTCCTTTGTATCAAATAAACATATTTCAGTTATTTATGTGACTGTCTAATGACTAGTCTGTTAGATTCCTTTAATCTGGACCCACTGTTCATCTTTGATTTTGCATCTATATAGTTAGCACATAGTAAGTACTCACTGTCAATTTATTGAGTAAAGACTGTTTTAGTTATGCCTTCGAAACTTCATTCCTTGACAGGTATGGTGGCATAGGATTTTAATCCCAGCATTTGGGAGGCAGAGGTAGGTGGGGTTATGTGAGTTCTAGGCTAGCCTAGTCTGTATAGTGCTTTACAGGCCCACCAGGGATACATAGCAAGACCCTGTCTCAGGAAAGTATAAAAAGTATCCACACAAATAATATACCTAAATCTATCTATTCAGACTAATATTTAGACTGTAATTAAAACTGTCCCTAAAGATAACTAGATTTTGTACTTCTTTATGTTTCCTGGGGGCCAGTGAGGTGGCAAAGGGAATATTAGAACATTCTCTGTGTGAGCATGAGTCAGATTAATTTATTTATTATAGAAAATGAAATGAGTGAAATCTACCCTATCATCTGTTTTTATGTGTCCTGCAAGCTAAGAATAGTTTTTAGATTTTTTAAGTGGTTGAAAAAATACTAAAAGCATAATACTTTATGATGTGAAAATTATAAGAATTTAAATATCTATGTCCATAAAGACATATTTATTGGAACATGCTCATTTGCTTACATATTGGTTGTGACTGTATTTGGGTCAACAGCAGAGTCAAGTAGTTGCCATAGAGACTGTATATCCTACAAAGGCTAAATACGTTCTCTCTCTCTCTCTCTCTCTCTCTCTCTCTCTCTCTATATATATATATATATATATATATATATATATATATATATATATATTTGCCATTCCTGGTTCTATTCCATAGTCTGTGCCCTTAATGTTCCTTTAATGTTAGGAGTTATATATGTCTATTGAAGGTTTTCATAGAAAATGCCTTCTTCTATTTATTGAGAAAAAGTCATTATTTTGCCTTAGTACTGCTTACTTGAAAAGCCCCTATGGTACCCTTTATGACATTCTTAAGTCTAACTCTAAAGTTTGGATTCTGTCCCAAGCAGAGCCGTATGCAGTGACTACACCATTAATCCCAGCACTCTGGAGGGAAAGGCAGGCAGATCTCTGAGTTCCAGGCCAGCCTGAAAAAAATAAATATCTTAAGCAGAGAGGAATTCAGAATATAGAATTATTTCCTCTGCTTAGATTCTGTTTCTTGGGTATTCCTCACAAAAATTGTTATGTATGTATGTGTAGATAATATTTGTCTTTGCTACACAGATACCTTGTTTTGTAAGGTTTGAGTGTGCATTAATTATTTTGGAAAAATTCGAGCATTTCTAGGGTGTGTCATTTTCTTAGATGTTTATTGACTCTTGCCATTTATATGTCCTGATTTTTATCACTATTCACTTTCTTTCAGTTAAGGGTAGATTTTTTTTGGCATTTTTGAGATAGGCTCTGGTTGTCCTGGAACTAACACATTATGTAGACCAGGCTGACCTCGAACCAATAGGGATTGAGTACTGGGATTAATGGCATGTGATTAGAAATTTCATTATTTTTTTTTCAGAAGCTAAAATTATAATTTTGATTTCTATTTCCTAGATAGTTCTTTCACCTCTGAAGAATATAGTTAAAAAACAAATAGCATGAGGCTGGAGAGATGGATCAGCGGTTAAGAACACCATCTGCTTTTCCAGAGGACCTGGGTTCGATTCCCAGCACCCTCATGGCAGCTAACAACTGTCTGTAGTTCCAGTTCCAGGCAAACACCAAGGCAAATAAATAAATAAAGTTTTAAAAAAAAAACCAAATAGCATATTAACTAGTATTTTCACTTTCCTAAAGTTTACTGTTGATATTTTACTGTTTTCTTGTGGCAAAAGTATTGTGAAAAAGATTTTATAAGATTTATCTGTTCACTTAAATTTTTTTATTCAAAACATTTTTGCATATATGTGTGTTAAATGTGCATGTGCATTTGTATATTTACATATGAGTGGGCAGGTGTGTGTGAGTGTGTGTGAAGGGCAGAGGCTGATATTTGAGTGTCGTTTTTTGATTGTTTTCTACTTTGTTATATATTGAGGCAGTCTCTCATTTGCATGAGGCTCTTGCTGATTTGGCTAGTTTAAGCTAACCAGCTTGTTCCAAGGATTTGTTTCTGCCTCTCCAAAGCTAGGAATTACAAACAGGCCACTATGCCTACTTGGTGTCTCCCTAAATGTTGGGGACCTGAATGCTGCTCTTCATGCTTGCATAGCGAACACTTTATCTGCCAGGCTATCTATCCAGCCCTATTTGTTCATCTTTATAAATATTAGCAAGTATTTCAAGCATAGTTTACAAGGAAAAGTACACATAAATAAGAATGATGGGAAACCCTTATTTTGTCCAAATGTTAGTAAATATTTCTGCTTAAATGAAGTCAGTGTCTTCTTAACCCTTTTGTTCCTAATCATGCATGGGAAAGGGAGAGTATCCCAGAAATTTCTAGTTGCTGGGCTATGGAAGCTTAATAGACGGTTTGCTATGTTCTAGAAATCCATTTCTGTTCCAATTCTATGAGATGCAGAGTTCCCTTGTCTTGTGCATTGGGTGATGGTGAAGGGATTTAGCTTTTGTAGACCAGTGGAATGAAGTCTTATTTAAACACATAAACAAATAACCACTGCCAACCACCTACACCCAAATCCTGCTTCATCTCTGATTTCCTTTCTTCCTTTTCTGTTTTAAGGAGGAAGAGAGACTTTCTGAAAGCTGTTAGGTATTTCTAGTATTAGAAAGTGACAATACTATTTAAGAATCACTGTTCAATTTAAGAAGCCTTAAGTGGGGGCTGGAGAGATGGCTGAGTGATTATGACACTGACTGCTTTCCCAGAGGACCAGGGTTCAATTCCCAGCACCCACATGGCAGCTCACAACTGTCTGTAGTTCCAGTTCCCAGTTTCAGGCAAACACCAAGGCAAATTTAAAAAAAAAAAAAAAAAGCTTTAAAAAAAAAATAAAGAAGAAGTATGGTGGTGTAAGCCTGTACTCTCAGTACTGAGGAACTTGAGGCAGGAGTTTTAGGCTAGCCTGCACTACATAATAAGGTCTGTTTAAAATAAACACAGCAGAACAAAAAGCTGTTTTGACCTTCTGCAAAGACCAATTGTATAGTATAAAGAACATGCATTATGAGTTTTAAATCAATAAAACAGATATGAATTATTGCTCTGTCACTCACCAGCTGTGAAGGGCTGTAAAAATTTTTTGAGAGGGTTTTATGGTGATAGAATTAAATTATCTGAGAGTAAAAGCTAGTGAAACTTTGACAGATTATTTTCCCTCACTTAGATCATGTAAATGTTTTCAATTTTTACAAACATCTTTCCTTATGTTTTGCTCTTCTTTCTATAGAATGGATAGTTCAGAATCTCAATTTTAGTTTGGGGATATAGCTCAGTAGCAAAGCACTAGCAGGCCCAAGACCCTAGGTTCAGTTCACAGCAGGGGAGGGAAGAGTTGGAAGAGGGAGATGCAAAGGGGGAGAGAAAGGAGAAGTGCAATGATTATCTAAATTATTCTATTATTAGTAGAACTCAAGAGTCAGATACAGGGTAAAAACCTGGTTGATGAGAGACGTGGTGGGGAAGCGACCAGTGACCTCCCCTCTCCTTTCTTGATCCAGACGGCCCTGGATTCTTTCTAAGCCCCTCTCTACTAATTCCCATATCTCTCTGTATGTCCTGGGCCCTCCAAAACCATTATGGCTACTTTTTTGTCAGCTAGTAGTTAGCTCCACTCTATGATTCAAGGTAAACTTTATTGGCAGTCTCTGGAGTGTCAAAGTGCAATCAAAATGTCCCACAACAGAGAGGAGAGAGGGAGAATAAGTCTGCACAAATCAATATCCTTGTGCTAATTATAAAATAAAAAAGTTTGTCTTGGGCTATCAGTGTCTCTCAGCTGGTAGTGCTTGCCTAGTGTGCATAAGGCAATAGTTTTAAGCTTCAGTACCACTTGACCAAATGTGCTGGTACAGGCCTATTATTCTAGCACTTGGGTGACAGAGGCAGGAGGTTAAGACCTTCAGAGTTCAAGGTCATACTTGGTTACATAAGAAGTTCCAGTAAAGTTTGTTTTGAAAATATCTCATTTAAGGCCCTCTGGAAAGACCACTTTGGTGCAACTTGTCACTTATTGTTGTACATTTAAAAAGATGATATATATGGGGGCTAGAGAGATGGCTCAGAGGTTAAGAACACTGATTGTTCTTCCAGAGGTCCTGAGTTCAATTCCCAGCAACCACATGGTGGCTCAGAACCATTTATGATGACATCTGGTACCCTCTTCTGTATACTGTATATATAACAAATAAATCTATTTTTAAAAAGATGATATATTTACTTTTATGTGCATTAGTGTTTTGCCTGCATGCATGTCTGTGGGAGGGTGTCCTGGGGGTAGAGTTACAGGAAGTTGTGAGCTGCCACCTGGTTACTGGAATTCAACCCTGGTCCTCTGGGAGAACAGCCAGTGTTCTTAACCATTGAGCCATCACTCCTATTGCACATTTTTAAAATAATGAGCTTCATAAGAAATCTTCATCTTTTTAAAAGATAACTTATCTCAGAATGTATCAAAGAATGTTTACTTGTTAACAAACAGCTGTTAAATGTAACTAACTCTAATGGGCAATATTTCCCCAACTATTCTACTTCTTAAAAATATAAATTACAGAGTAATATATCTGATTGTAACTATTAAAATAAAAAAAGGGTAAATAAAATGTTACTATGTTTCTTTCTTAGAGCCATCCCTTTTCTATTTACACTCCTTGTAGTAACAAACACTAGCTGATATTTGGGTATTTTTCAGTGTCTTTCTCTTTGTTCAAAATATATAAGCAGATATACATATATTTATAAACTTTGTAAAAATGAAGGATATTATTTACTTGCTCAGTGACTTGACTTGCATTCTTTATTTAACCATTTATCATAGCTCTCTATTCAGTAAGTGGAATTCTAATTTTAAGAAGCTGAGTACTTAGTGCTCCCAGCACCATCATTTATTATTACTATGGAGCTGATGGATGTTAAGTTTCTTTTTGTTTTTTAATCTGCTGTTATTAACTATTAGGTATTGCTATAATTAATCACATCCAATTCACCATACAATGAGTTAATGTTTATTAGTGGGAGAGAAACTTACAAATACAAGAGCCCTTCTAGGAGAAAACAGGACCCCATGTGGGGATGGTCTGCGTAGGCAGGAACCAAGAGAACAAGAACCTGGGTCTTGGGTCTCCAATGATTCTGCCCACGCCCCATTGGGGTTAGGCTTCTTGATGTGACCAGCACTTCTCTGGGTAAATTCTGAATCCCCACTACAATTATGGCTGATGGCCCACTATTTTGACCAGAAAAGCAAACATTCTGAATAAAATAAGTAAAATAAATCTAGAAGTGCATTTGAAAGACAGTATATCATGATCAAGTAGGGTTTATTCTAGGGAGGCAAGGACATTCAAATATTAATATCTTATTAAATGACAAAAGTTGTAAGATTAAAAATACATTACTTGTCTTAGGGAGAGTTGGCGGTTTTGTATTTGTAGACAATATCATGAGCATGTCTGCTCATGAGAATGACAGTTGTTTTAACAATTCTTTGGTCTTGAAAGATGATAGACCAGTATTTATTTGGAATCTTTTGGTGGGGGTTGTTTCCCTTTACTTTGGCCTTGTTCTTATTGCTGGTCTTTGGTTGTTAAAGCTTGATAGCATTGGCAGTACAGACATATTAGTGTTTCAGAGACTAGGGTGGATCATGTGAGTGATAATCCTAGGGCTGGTACCTTTAAGATACCGTATGTGATTGTATCAGGTTTAGCAAGAACTCTGTTGTCCTCTGTGCTGATTGTCTTGGAAGTCCTGGCCTGCATCCTCTTTTAAAAGATTTGTGTTATGTGTTTAGTGACAAAATTGTATTCTTTAGAATGGGTATTTTGAAGCCATTATTCAGGACTATCTATATATGATACTATTCTTGTATTTAGCATCCATTTTGCCATTTGCAACTCGAAGGAGTGGTGGCAATGAACTGTTTTCTACACATGTATTGTTTACATACATATGCCCTGAGGTTATCAAGTCTAATCCTAAGAATTTTATTTGATTTATATTGTGAGAAGTCCAGTGTGCCAGTTCATCTTTCATTTCTTAGACTCTTATTCTTAACTATACAGAACTCCATAAATCTCCTCTGGGAGCTCCCAAATTCTTTTTTTTTTTTTCTTAATTCTGTAAAGTCTAACAATTTTCTGGAAATACGTTCTTTTGGTCATTATAAGTTAATATTGAGAAATAATTGCCCTTTTCAAAATGTAGTCTGAATATTTTTTGATTTTAAAAAATAGTCTATGAATTACTATTTCTTTCTATCTTTACTCTGCTCCTTACTTAATTTTCTTTGGGGGCTCGTATCATCTATGTACTTAGTTTTCATTGACCACATACAGCAGTTCTCTTTTAGTATTTCTTTCAAATCTTTTTGAATTTTAATACTAAAGAATAATTTTTTTTAATTATTTACTTTTCTCCTTCCTTCCTTTTTTTTTTTTCTTTTTCTTTTGGTTTTCCAAGATATAGTTTGTCTGTGTAACAACCCTGGCTGTTAGCTGTCTGGAACTCCTTTTTGTAGACCAGGATGTCTTGAACTCACTGAGGTCACCCTGCCTCTGCTGGGATTAAAAGTATGCACTGCCACGCCTGGTTCATTTACTTTTTTTAAGGGATTAAATGTTTTTACTTACTGTTTTCTTTTTCTCTTATATGTTGAATTATTTCCTGAGTTTTGGAGCCTTATTTTGGGTTTTTGTTATTATGATCTCTATTGCTCTCTCATGTCTTGTGTTCCCTGCCCCCCCTCCCCCGGAAGATATTTTAGGTCTTTTAAAAGTGGGCTGTCATGTTTTTGTTGTGCTCTGTGGAATATGGGCTGGCCATGCTTTCATCATCTGGAGGTGTTAATCTCCTTTTATAATCACAACTGTGTATGGAATTGACCCTGATAACTTCTGTGACATTTTTATTTGAAATTAATTTTAAGAATCTTTTACACCATAGCTGGGCCCAGTCCAGAAAAGCATTTGCAAACTTTATAGAGCTTTTCTCTGTTTTTCTATAGCATTAAAAAATAGGATGACTTGGCGATTTCCTTGCCTTATTTTCTTAGTAGTTGAGTCTGAACCCTTTCTTTCTTGCATCTCCTGTCCAATCCCAATTTTTACTCCATCATAACCAGAAGTCTCTTCTTCTGTGCCTTTGAGAGCTCACTGTCAGTCATCTGTAGAACTCTTTATTTTTTAATCTCTTTTCCAAACAACACTTCAACTCCTTGCTGTAACTGAATAGCTCTTATTCTAAAGACATGTTTTTCCCTTTACAAGTTCTTTAGTCATGTCTTCTCCACTGACACAAAGATGATCTTTTGGCTTCCCATCCCTGTGTGTAGATAACTTCTGGTTCAGTGTCACTTTCCTCTTCCTCCAGTTGTAATTACTGATAACTTCAGTATCTATCTACACAGAGGATCCTACTAATAACTCTGACCTCTGCTGCTTCTAGGATCTTGTCGTTATTTTAGCCATTCATTTCTGTGTTACATGTTATACAGATAATTTTGAACCCTTGGTTCATCTGTATTGTCTGAGAAACTTTGAAAACCCACAAATGTCTAGAACTCATTTTTGATTATGTGGACTTGGTTCATGAAAGATGTGACCTAATATGTTAATAATTTTCAGGATGAGTTTAATGTGCAACCAGAATTTAGAGCCATGCCTCAAAACTTATTAATCACAGCTTTCTGTAATACCATTTTTTACCTTTTGTTTTTTTAGCTCACTTCTAGTACCTGCTCTTCTTTTCTGTTTCTGTGATAAGCCATTGTGACCAAAAGCAACATGTGAAGGAAAGGGTTTATTTGATTAACACCAGGTCACAATCTATGGAGAGCTTCCCATGGGGGAAGTCAAGACAAAAACTCAAAGCAAGAATCATGGAGGAATGATGCTTACTGGCTGGCTCACTTATTCATGGTAAGTTAGCTTTCTTATAGCCCAGGCCCACATTTCCTAGGGATGGTTCTACCCACAGTGGGTTGAACCCTTCCACATCAATCAAGACAATATGATAATGGTGGCCAGTCTGATCTGGACAATTTCTAATTTGAGGTTTCCTCTTCCTAGTAGATGACTATGTTGTGTCAAATTGATGATAAGAGCTAATCAGCATAGTATGCAGTAGCCTTAAATTATTTTACCTTCTTTGTACCTTTGTGCTTCCCCAGTGCTGGGATACAGATATAAATCACCACACCCACATTTATGTGGTGCTGGGCTTATCCTGGAGCTTCCATCATACTAGGCAAATAGTCTACCAACTTTGCTGCATCCTTAGCTCCTAATAGTACCTTTTCATAGCACTCAGCTAACTTTCACTTCCTTTTCTGGATTTCCAGCCTATCATTATAGTTGTCCTGAATCTATTTTCAACATGTTTGAACCCTCACCTTTGGTTGTTCTTACATGATAAAACATAATACTGATTAATACCAGTGTTATGTTTTATAGTTGTAAGCTTACATATATCAGGTATTGCTGGAGTAGAATAACTTTGTTGACTTTAAATTATTGTTTAGTTTTTAACATCTTTAAATTAATTGTTTAGTACCATCCAGCTTTCCTATATTACTCTGGTTCTTTTATATTCATGTTCACTTAAATGATTATATTTTTCCTTGAATTCAGATTTCCAACATTTTCTATCTTCCTTCTCAGAACTAAGAAAATAGAAATAATCTTCCTATTACCTGCATCTTTACCAGTGTTAATATAAATTAACCATCTTTTTTTTTCTTTCAAAGGCTGTTCCTTTCTGTTGTCCACTAGAGTCCATTTGCCTTGCCTTTATAAGGACATTGTTTCTATATTTTTCTTTTTCCTTTTCTAGATTACTGCTAACAAAAAAATTTCCATTTCTTCAGTTTTAAAGAAACTCTCTCTTGACCATCTTTTTCTATCTATCATCCTACACCTTTTTATACTAGATGTCACAGAAGTGAGTCATTCTCTTTTCACAGCTTTTTTAAAAATGTAAATATAATGATTCATTGATAATTTATAAAGTTGAGCAGTCATCACAATTTAATTTTAGAATGTTTCTATTACCTCAGAAAATTTCCTTTAGCTTGTTCTCTGTTAGCTACTGTTTCTAACCCTAGCTCTAGACCTTGTTAAACTGTGGATCATGATCCCATATGAGCTTACAGAGTGAATGTGAAGGTCATGAAAAATTTGACAACAGTAAAAAAGTTCTGAACATACAACAAATGAATACCAAAAATGAATCAAAGCCAATGTATAATGAATCCAAGATGATTTTGGTAGGACTTACTCATTCTATCACTTTATTTCAGCCTTGGTTTTGAAATTCAACTTAAAGCATTTGGAGTGCATATGCCATCAAAGCATGCAACTCCAGTGAACACTGCCTGACATTTTGGCTCAGAGTTGATACTGATGTATGTTATGATTGTGGCTTCCCCCTCCCTGTTCATATGGCTTTCTGCACTAATAAAAACCAGTAGTTTAATTATGGAAAACAAAGACTTTTTAATATTTTCCTGCTGTCATTTTTCAGCACATTACCAACTTATTGTTATATTTTAACTTAGGTTGCATTATGTTAGAATGTTGACTTAAAAATTAAGTTGCTGATATTAAATGAATTTTGGTTTGGAAGAAAGATGAAATTTCCAACAATTTCGGAAATGGATCTAAACATATTTTACACTACATATTTATATAAAATGGTGTTCTCAGCACTGACAATTATAAAATAAAAATATTGATTAAGAAAAATGCTGGGGGGCTGGAGAGATGGCTCAGCGGTTAAGAGCACCGTCTTCTCTTCCAGAGGACCCGGGTTCGATTCCCAGCACCCACATGGCAGCTAACAACTGTCTGTAGTTCCAGTTCCAGGCAAACACCAAGGCAAATAAATAAATAAAGTTTAAAAAAAAAAAAGAAAAATGCTGAAGATGCTGTATATCATGTATTCATTATGTATCATATGGTTCAATAGTATCAACCGTTCAGCCAAGATTTAATTATTTTTGTAAAGATAAGTAAGCATATCCATCTCACTAGTTACAAATTTGCTTTTGTCTTTAATAAATGGTAAGTTTTTAAGTATGCCAAAGAATTACTTTAAATTTTTTTATGATTCATTATCATAGTGTTTGGTTTGTATAACTGCTTTAATCACCTATACACCTGGGTTGTGTAAAGGTTTCCTGGGTTAAAAGGGGATCATGAATAGAAAGTTTAAGAAACTGCTTGAGCAAATACTATCTGCTTTTTATTTTTGTAATTTGGCATTTGGAAATTCATATAAATGGAATCACAACATGCAGTTATGTTTTACAAATACAGATCTAATCTTTTGCTTCTGGCTTCTTTGCCTTAGCATGTTTTTTAGGTTAATTTGTGTTGATCATGTATCAATATTTCACCTCATTTTCTTGCTGGATATTATTCCATTGTGTAATGTACCATTTTGTTTATCCATTCACCAAATGGATGTTTGAATTTTTTCCAGTATTTGACTTTTATGAATAATGGTGCTGTGAACATTCATGCACAATGTTAATGTGGATAAATAATTTAATTTCATTTGAGCCCATTCCTAGGATTGAAATCACTAGCTTTGTGATCAGTTTGAGTTAATTTTTGGTGCGAGGTAAGGTTTAGTTGTCCCAGAATAATTTGTTGAAAAGATTATCTTTTCTTCCATTAAGATGCCTTTGTATCTGTTGAAAACCAGTACCTGGGGTAATATGGAGGAATCATTAACACTGGCTGTTTTACCGACTTGAATTTCCTACTAAGTCCTCAGACAATCAATAAGTTCATTTCTTTCTCTAGATAGGACTACTGTAACTCTAGAATGATGGAGACCCTGCTCTCTCTCAGCAGGTGCCACTGGGATAATTAAGATATCTGAAGTCTGCAAACCAAGTTAAGTCTTGTATGCCTGTGGAAATGAAGTTGCTGGTTTTCAAGGCATTCCCTACCTTTGTTGAACCACATTTTGGGGGATGCAGTATCAAAGAATGAGAGCAACCCCAGGAGAAAATAGTAAAGGCATGAGTAGTTCTTCTGCAGTTAACAATCTTTAATATCTATGAGTAAACACTTCTTTGTTGTCTGCTTTTGGATGACTTCCAGAGTATTGAAAAGTCAGTTCTCTCTATTTTGAACTGTTCCAGTCAGGCTTCCTCCTCTATCTTTTCACTGAAATTGCTTATCATAGTTATCAGTGGCTTTCACATTATTTACTCAGTGGTCCTTTTTAGAATTTGTTTTGCTTGACCTATTTGTACTATTTGGTACACATGATTACAGTGCTGGCTAGTTTTATGTCAACTTGATACTGAACCTCAAGTGAGAAAATGCCTCCATAAGATCCAGCTTGCAGGGCATTTACCTAATTGGAGATTGATGAGGGAGGGCACAGCCAATTATGATGGTGCCATCCCTGGGCTGGTGGTCCTGGATTCTATAAGAAAGCAGATTGAACAAGCCATGAGGAGCAAGCCAGTTAAGCTACACTTCTCCATGGTCTCTGCATCAGCTCCTGCCTCCAAGTTTCTGCTTGTTTGAGTTTCTGTCCTGACTTCCTTTAGTGATATGGAAGTATAAGCCCTTTCCTTATTTGGAACAAAAGGTCATGGTGTTCATCACAGCAAATAGTAGCCCTAACTAAGATAATTACTATTCTTTCCTTGAAACCCTAACTTCTAGAATTCTCACTATTTCTTAATGGTTTTATGTTGTATGTTCCATGTTAGTAGACATCTTTTGTTTATTTGTTCTCATCTTTACAACCTATTAAACTTTTGGAATGCTCTATGGAGTTTTTGTTTTGTTTTTGTTCTTAAGACATTGCTTGCTTCCTCTGAAACACTCTTAGGTGATGCTGTAAGACTTTCCTGTAAGTCTCAGACCACTGGAGCGGGAGTTAGAGATAGATGTCATTTTCTCTTCATGTGCAGCATTGAAGTCACGCTCTTCTTTCTCCAAAACTCTCTGTCTTTGAACTGCATGTCATCAGATTATGTTATTCATAACCCCAGTTGATTGTAACTTCTAGTTTATTCCCTTTAATGAATTTGATTCTGGTTATTTAGAGTTGGAACACACTTCACAAGTAAAAGGCTCAGCCCTCCACAAGACTGATTTTTATTTATACACCATCCAAAAGTTTAGAGGCTAACCACTCTTAATTTTTGGTCAATAGGTTGCAAAGTTGAGGGTTCTTACTATCTTTTTGGGTTTGATAATTCATGAAAACAATTCATAGGAGTCAGAAAAGCAGTATACTTACAACAGTAATTTTATGGTAGCATCACAGATTTATGTCAGAATGATCTGAAAGAAAAGTATGTATAGAGGGTAGAGAGATTTCCATATGGAGGTGGTATCTTTACCTTGAGAGTCAGGGCAAATCTTTCTGTTATGTGGATGTTTGACAGTACACCTACAGTATTGCCAACTTGAGAAGCTCACAAAAGCCTTAGTATCTAGTGTCTGAGGAGATTTTTATTATGTAGGCATAATTGAATTATTGGTCATAGATTCAACTCAGTCTATGGCTTTTCTCTTTATTCTGGTCAGGTTGATATCTCATGACTCAAAGCCTTAGCCTTTCAGTCACATGGTTGGTCTTTGTGGTGTAGCCAGAACTCTTTAGAATCATATTATTATAAACTGTTAGTCTTACCACGAATGAAAAAGATATTTGAATCACTTAGAAAATTACCAGGATTTAAAGACTACTTCCCGGGAACTGGCAGACAGATGGCAGCAAATTATTATCCAGAGTCACCTTCTCTTTATTTATTTTCTTTTCTCTTAGCAGTACTATTTCTTATATTAATCCTTAGTAATTTTGATCATGAAATTTTTTTTCATCATTTTGATGAAAGATCAAAATATCAATCTTTCAATATTTTAAATTTAACTTATAGAAGTGATCTAATTTTCCAACCTAGTCATTTTTTATTAACAACCATAATTTTAGTTTATGCATCTTACTGTCTGACCACCATTTGTTCCTTTCCATCTTTCTCCTAACCCCTATTTACAATCTTTTAACCCTACTGGGTTTTCTAATCCATTGATCCTACTGCCATTTCATACTGTCTCTCAGTAGCCTCACTCTCCTTTTTACTCAGTGTAAATAAATCCTAATGGTCATAGTATACAACCCTTGACAACATGTTCTTCTCCAAAAAGAAACTTGGTTTTTGTTATTTCTTAGTAGTGCTGGGTCTTAAACACAGGAAGGACCTTGCACATATGAGGCAAGTTCTGTACTATTCAGTTAACCACCAAGATCTCAAATTTCCTTTCTTGATTCATTGTCCTTACAGAGCCAAAACTGCATTCCTGTTAAATCCAACTTTCCACTTTTTCCTTGCCTGTACCCATGTAGCCTAATGTGGTTAGTGAAAAGCATACAACATTACTGATTGGTTTTATTTTAAATTCAGGACCACAAACCTCAAGTGGGACCTTAATCCTTCCAGGTAATCATGTTATATAGTGCAGGAGTAGGAAGGACCTTTTATTTTTTTGATTTTTTTTTTGAAATAGTTTTTCTTCTCATCTTACACTTTTAACATTCTTTTCTTAACTAATGCCTTTTCTTCATTCTTTACTGAAAAAGATGGAGAAGTCCTCTAGAAGCTACTTCTAGGCATCTACTAACATCTACCTATTGTGAAGAAGCATGTATACTTCTTTTTGTGGGTAACCGTTTCATTTGTACAGTAGACTCTTGTCTCCTGATGCCTATTTAAGAATGCTGCTTAAACCAGGTATAGTGGTACATGCCTTTAATTTCAGCCCTCAGAAGACATATCTTTGTGAGTTCAAGGCCAACTTAATCTACACAGAGTTTTAAAACAGCAAGGGCTATGCAGTAAGAACCTGTCTCAAAAACAAAACAAACAAAAACCAGTAACTGGATAAGTAAAATAAAAAGGAATGAAAAATCTTTTCTTTCCTAATTAACTTCTCACCAAACATGCTACTTCATGTTAAAAACACAAAGTTTTTTTGCCCCTCTAGCTAGTACCTAATGTTTATGTTAAAACATTCTTATTTTGTTTGTATGTTTAGTTGTGTGTATATGAGTATAGGTGCACACACACATGTCTGCACATGTTTGTGGAGGCCAGAATTTGAGTTTATTCAGTGAGTTATAATCTTTGCTGGGACTTTCCAGTGCTCTAGTTTTTTTGTCGGATCAGTGGGATAGCTCATTTTGATTTTTTATTATATATATCCTTAACTATTATTTCCAATACTTTCTCGCCTTCTAGAACATGATGCTCCAGGCTCAACTATATTCCTGACCTGTTTTATAATCTGATATTTCTCCATGGAGCCATAGATTTCTTTTCTCTTTTAATTAAGGTATGACTTACAAGGAATAAAATGTAAATAAAGTAAGGATCAGTTTAACAAGTTTCACAATTTTATACCTTTTTATTTTATACCTTGTGAAAAGGTATATATACATAATTGTCTGTCTTATGTAGAGTTTCTGTTGTGATGAAACACCATAACTAAAAAGCAAGTTGGGGAGAAAGGGATTATTTATTTGGTTTATACTTTCTTATCACTATTCATTTATTGAAGGAAGTCAGGACAGGGACTCAAGCAGGGCAGGAATCTGGAGGCAGGAGCTGATGCAGAGACCATGGAGAAGTTCTGCTCACTGGCTTGCTCAGCTTTCTTTCTTAGAGACCCCAGGACCAGCAGCCCAGGGATGGCAGTACTCACAGTAGGCTGGGCCCTCCCCATCAGTCACGAATTAAGAAAATTCCAGGGGTGGGGGTCGGGGGCTGGAGAGATGACTCAGAGGTTAAGAGCATTGACTGTTCTTCCAGAGGTCCTGAGTTCAATTCTCAGCAACCACATGGTGGCTCACAACCATCTATAATGAGATCTGGTACCTTCTGTATACTGTATACATAATAAATAAATCAGTCTTAAAAAAAAAAAAAACTAGAGAAAATTCCTTACATCTTGGTCTTATGGAGGTAGTTTCTCATTTGAGGTGACTTCCTTTCAGATAACTCTTAACTTGTGTCAAATTGAAATAAAACTAGCTGCCACACAATCTGTTACTTCATATAAGATAAAGGACATAGTTTTGCCATTCCTCATTTTTATGCAGTTATCTCTTCCAACTAGTAGCCCCCCTTTCCTTTTTTAATTTTGCCTAGTGTTCTACTTTATGTGCATGAATTATAATGAATGATTATTTAGTTTGTTTTTTTTAAACTTTATTTATTTTTGGTTTTTCGAGGCAGAGTTTTTCTGTAACAGCCCTAGCTGTCCTAGAACTTCCTCTGTAGATCAGGTTGTCCTTGAACTCACAGAGAACCTCTAGCCTCTGCCTCCTGAGTGCTGAGATTAAAGGTGTGTGCCACCATGTAAACATACTTACTTAATTTTATTATTATTTAGTATCATTTTTGCATCCAGTAATGAAATAGTACTATATAGCAATTTGAATAGGGAACATTTTGTATAATAAATTAAAAATTATGAAAAGAAATTGGAGTAATGAGAGCTTGGCTAGGAAGACCAATATAAAATATAACAGATACACGGAGAAATTATTTCTTTCATACTTAGAAAATTTAAGGAAGAGTTCTCCACCAACCCTTGTTTGACATTCAGATTCTGCTTCAAAGGGCATGACTGTAGCTCCCTGAATGGCAGAGAAATTGTACGGTGGCACCACACAGGTAGAACTTTCTTGAAATTTGGCCTCTAGGACTTTCATTTTGTCGTGGTGCTTACCAAAGAAAGGTGTTCCAATATAAAACTACCAGAGTAACAGTGCTGACTGTTGGTACTCTTGCTGCCATGCAACACGGGAGTGGGGGATGAAGAAGTTGCACATACTGTAATGAGTAGTTTGATGCTAGAACAACTGCCTGTGCTGTAGGAACCAAATGCAGGAGAGACCACAGCTCTGGACCCTAGAAGCAAAGACATTTCTTCCCACAAGTTCTTGCCAGTGCCCTCAACACATGAAGTTTACCACTGTATCAATTGGCAAGGACAATACATTCAAAGGGCTCAGGTGTATTTTCAGAAGAAATGAAGAATGAATTTGGAGCCGAAAGACTTTAAGTCACATTTTCTTACTTTTCTTTAGCCTAAGTTTCAGTTGGACAACAGCAGTTTCATGTAAAAGAATGGTAAAAGTGAAGGTAAACCCATCTGTCTAGTGACTGGATGTGAGGTTGTGTCAGCTTGTTTTATTATGGGACTTTATCCTAGCTGTAGTTTCTTTTAGCCCACCATTAGCTTCAAAGGTTTTGAGGTGATTGGGACTTTTTCAGCAGAAGGACTTGGTATTTGCTCTGGCAAATTTTTGGAGTGCTCTTTTAGTGTTATAGTTGAGCCACTTTACAGGCTGGATGACAGACCTCTTGTATTATTTCTTAAAAATTAGCATATATATTTATATTTTGTTATTTCCTCTTATGCTGAAAAGGCAGAGCATAATATTTTTTGCATTTTGACATTTTTAGCATTTTGTTTTGGGAATGAATATTACTTTGTAAGGATATTTTTCTCTCTTTTCAATTATATGATATGTAGGTCTTGGTCAATTCAGTGTCCAGTATGCAGTAGTGGAAGATTATTTTTTAATAGGTGGGTCTGGTGGTTCAAGCCTCTACTCCTAACTACTTGGGAAACTTGAATCAGGAAGATCTTAATTCTAAGGCTTGCTTGTGCTACAGAGTAAATTCTAAGTGAGTGTGGGCAACTTAATAAGACTGTCTCAAAAATAAAAATAAAATAAAAAGAGGTTAGGGCTATAGTTCAGTGATAGAATGCATATATAAAGCCCTGAGTATAATCCACATTGCCATACTATGGAAAGGTTTTCTTACACTTTTTAATTTTCTCCTTCATTTATTTATATTTTCTTTTTGAAATTTTCACATTTTTAGAAAGTCTCATAGTTTCCTGAATCTGCCCTCTGGATTTAACTTTACCACCATAATTTAAATTTTGAAAACATTTCTTTCATTTTTTTTTCTAAAATGTGACTATTCAGCATGTTTATGTGTGTATAATTTATGCAAATATGTATGTACACATATATACTTTTATTTTTTGAGATAGAGAATCATTATATTGCCTAAGTGGGACTAGAATTTGTGGTCTTTAAGTCTGAGCCTTTTGAGTAGCTGGGATTTGAGGTATGTGCCACTGGATCTGGCTTGAATATACTTTTAAAATTATTATTTACTTATGTTTTATATGTGAATGTTTTGTTTGAATGTATATATGTGCACTGTGTGTATGTAGGTGCCTGTGGAGGCCAGAAGAGGGCTTCAGATCTCCCCGGAACTGGAGTTACAAACCTTAGCTGTTCTTGGGTCAGGTGTCTTTCAGTGCAGTGATATGTATGCATGTAAAAATAAATATTTTGTCTTTTATGCATGAAGAGATCATATTTTATGTATTCTGAATTTTGTGTTTTTCACTCAATATGTCTCAGTCTTTTTCATATCTATGTGTGAGTGAAAAACACAAAATGCAGAACACATTGTCACTATGTCAGTTTGAACTCAGCAGTGCTTGGAGTGAACATGATTGTGAGCTCCTTAGTATAGCTGTGCCTTTTTCTAGAATAGCCTTCTAGAAGAATGTCAGAGTGCTATAGAGTTATCATCTATCTTGAAAATTTTGAGGGCTATGAATAAATTTACCTTTTCCATGAACAGCCATCATAGTGCACATGGCTGTCAGTTGCATAAGGCTTCACTTTTCTCATTCTTGCTCATTGTAGAAAACTATGAATTGTGCTCTTTTGTCAGTCTAGTGAATTGAACATTATATAAATTGACTTTTCCTGGTTTTTTTTTTTTTTTTTTTTAAACTTTATTTATTTATTTATTTGCCTTGGTGTTTGCCTGGAATTAGAACTACAGACAGTTGTTAGCTGCCATGTGGGTGCTGGGAATCGAACCCGGGTCCTCTGGAAGAGCAGACGGCGCTCTTAACCGCTGAGCCATCTCTCCAGCCCCTTTTCCTGGTTTTTAAGAAAATTAAGTACATAACTATATTTGTGAAATCTTTTGTATTTTCTTGTTCAGATGCTTTGCTTATACTTCTTTTTTTTGTAATTATATTTATGTACAGAAAACTTAGCAGTGTACATTTATTTAACCCAGCTTAGTGACGAGTTCTTTGGCCTTTGCCTTTTCCAGCTTGGCAATTCGAGCCACAGACTTAGGACCCAGGACATTGCCTCCCCAGTGGCATCGGATCTCATCGTATCTGTCGTTGTAGTTGGTCCTAATAGCTTCCACCAGCTTAGCCAGAGCACCCTTGTCTTCCGAGTTAACCTGTGTGAAGGCAACAGTGGTACATGTCTTCCTGTGGACCAGCCGCCCCAGCCTGGCCTTTCCCTTGATGATGCAGTAGGGGACCCCCATCTTTCGACACAGGGCAGGCAGGAAAACCAGCAGCTCAATGAGATCTTCTACATCGTGGGCAATCACCACCAGCTGAGCCTTCTTGTTCTCCACCAAGGTGGTGACTGTATTGACACCTACTCGAAGGACAGATGGTCTTTTAGTTGGGACTTGGGACGTCCTCCTTGCCAGCAGCTTTCTTCTCAGCACGGGCCCAACCTTTGCTTCTTCTCCTGCTTTGTCTCTGGCCTGTACTTGTGGGCAAGCTTAAGCAGCTGAGTAGCTGTTTGCCGGTTCAGGGCCTGGGTGAACTGCTAATGGCAGGAGGTACTTTGAGCCGCTTCTAGAGGATGACTCTTTGCCGCTGCAGCCTAATGTAGCGAGGCCATTTGACGAAGCGTGTGAGATCTCCTTTGGGCTGGATGTCCTGCCCAATGCCGAAGTTCTTAGGCCTTTTCTCAAACAAAGGATTCACCACCTTTTTGGTCTCCTGTTTCTTCACGAAGGCGGGGGCCGGGGCCACCTTGTTCCCCTTGGCCTTCTTTCCTTTAGGCATCTTGCTTGGCTGGAGGAGAGAGCACTTTGCTTATACGTCTATATTACTGACTTTTATTGATTTCTAAGAGCTCTTTATACAACTCAAACAATTTATTATTTTGGTTACAGGTATTTTCTCCTGATTACTTACTTGATTACTATTTGAGTATGGTATTTTTTGTTTTATGGATTTTGCAATTTTTATGCATAATTTTTTCAAGGATTCTGGAATTTGAATTTTTTGACTTTAGGAAGCCCTTCTATTTTAGATTTTAAAATACTCCACTTCCCCCATGCCTACATAATATTGTTCTTTAATTTTAAAGCAGATTTCATGAACTGTCAATCTAAGTAGTTTTTAGTGATCTTCATTTTATTCCTCTTGATAATTTTTTACAAATTGAATATTTTATCAGAACTAAATCTAGAAGAATCATATTATGTTGTAAATTCATATGAAGATTATCAGAAAAGTTAATAGAGAAAATAGGATTTTAATAGTCTTGGAGAGGGCATACTAAAGAAGACTGGGTAGAGCAGTGGCTTTTAACCTTCCTGATGCTGCAATCCTTTAATATAGTTTCTCATGTTATGATGATTCCCAACTATAAAGTTATTTTGTTGTTTCTTCGTAACTAGTTTTGCTATTGTTATGAGTCATAATATAATAGGATATCTGATATATGATCCTAAAGGTTGAGAACCACTGTTGTAGATGACAAGATTGAAAGATGTTACTAGTTCTTCGGTGCTCAGAGAGGAGCTATAAAGTGTGGGGACATGGAGTTTATTTTATTTTGTTTGTTTGTTTATTTATTTTTGGTTTTTGAGGTATGGTTGTTCTGTGTAGCCCTGACTGTCCTGGAACTTGTTCTGTAGAGCAGGATGGCCTTCGAGATCCACCTGCCTTTGCCCCCTGAGTGCTGGGATTAAAGTGCACACAAGGTTTAAAGTATAAATGAATTAACTTAAAATTCTGTCTTTAAAACTTTAGTTGTTTTTTTCTCTTTTTCTTAATTCCTGATTTTTACTTTGGTTTGATTTGTCCTTAAGCTATTTTGTCCTCTCATGATAATTTTATTAGCTGTTATTGTGATTATTAGTTCATGTTATACTCACTACTTCTTAATATTCTGATTCAGAAAATTGTGTTAGTAATCCTCTTGACATATTTTTGTAACTTACTACTTTAAAGTAGAGTTTTTTTTTTAAATTTTTACTCATTCATAATCTAATCTGCCATTGACTCTCCATTTAAAATTTTACTTTAGAGCTGGAGAGATAGCTCAGTGGTTGAGAATACTGGTTGTTCTCCTGAGGACCTGGGTTTGATTCTCAGCACCCACATAGCAGCTCACAACCCTTTGTAATTCCACTGTGAGGAGATCAATGCATTTTTATGGCCTGTGCAAGTACTGCATGCTTGTGGAACAAAGCACCCATACACATAAAATAAAAATAAATAAATCTAAAATAATTTAAAATTTTACTCCACTGAAAGTAGAATACACAGTTTGATCCATCTCCCTTATTTGAACCTTTATTTTTCATTAAATTCATGAAACAGCTGTTTCATTTGTGATAGTAGATTATGGGCTGGGGTATAAAGTAGACTGCAAATATTAGTGATTGAGCATTTAAGCTCTCACTACTAGATACTCACTCATCTAGTCATATTTTTTACTCCTTTCTATTCCACCAAGAACATCTTTCATGGTTAAAGCGATTCCTTCTTTGATCCTTTACTTACAGAATTTTTATCTTAATTATTACAATACCTATTTTTAATAACTGAGTTTTAGATGTGTTAGCATCATGATCACTATTCCATAATTTTACTAATATATTATTTAACGCTACCAATGTTAACACCTACTGTTAAATGATACTGGAAATGTTCTACAGAAAAAATACCTTTATTGAACTATTTGTATTTTTTTCCTATACTTCTTACATATTCAGTTAGGATTGTGTTCAGCCTCATGTAACAAAAAGCTAAATGCATTGGCTTAATCAAATAGGATTTTTTTCTTTTGGTAGTAGGAAATTTGTATATAAGCAGTTCAGGTTTTATGGCAGTTCTCCAGTGTCATTAATGGCACAGGATCCTTTATATTTCTTTACCATCTTTCAAAGTGGCTTTTCCCCACATCATAGCAAGGTGGCTGTTGTGTCTCCAAACTGTTCCTTAGGTGTTGCCCACTAACCTTAAGTTTTGATCTCATTGATAATAACTGAGCTACATGTTTGGTCATAGTCTGCAGGGAAATTTGAGATGCTGTTATTTTAGATATTTTACTTTCTTATCCAAAACTAGTATTCATCTAATATGGGAAGAAGGTAGTAGAATTTTGGCTAGATAAAATTAGTTATTAGCAGATGATAGGCAGTCACACATTTTTGTTCTTTAAAACAGGCTTACACATGGGGCTGGAGAGATGGCTCAGTGTTTAAGAGGCCTGGCAGAACTTCCAGAGGACCCAGGGTTCAATGCCTAGCACATGGTGGCTCTTAACCATCTGTAATGAGATCTGGTGCCCTCTTCTGGCCTGCAGGCATATATGCAGACAGAACACTGTATACATAATAAATAAATCTTCAAAAACAGCAACCTCCTCCCCCAAACAGTTGTATTCATTGTCAAGGAGAAACTGAAAGTCAGAGGCTAAGTGGGGTACATCCTCACAGAAAATCATTGGAAGGGACAAGAGGTATGAGCACAGTCTAACCTGTCCAAAGCCCATCCTTTCTGCATTCTATTATTTACATAATTTTGTTCACTTCTGATCTTATTTAAGTAAATATTTTATATTAGAAATATCTTAATTAAATCTAATGATCTTTTAAACTGTGTGTTGGTATTTAAAGTAATTCTAATAACTATAGTCTTTTTATTCACATAATATTTTGACTAATGAGAATAATTTTTTTGCAACATACGGAAAAATAACTGGGAAATCAGATTATAGTTTTTAGGATGTCTTAGATGGTACCTACTTTGTTACGTAATCGCTTTCTTTAGCACTTAAGCTTTGCTTAAACTGTAATGATTTTCCTGTTCCATGTTGAGAAAAGTGATGGTGTTCACGTAAGGATGGTTCACAAAGTTACAGTGCAGTAACAATTATTTTGGTCTACAAAAATCAAGAATTTTGAGGTGAATAAATGAATAATAACTTTAGAAAACTTTAATGTCGTGCAATTAGCTCCAGAATTAGGATACAAGTGACAAGGTGTATCTCAGTGAGTATGATTTAGGTATTTTGGTTTGTGAAGCCAGCATTCAGAAACAGGCTTGAAACTTTTTTTCAGAAGACAGAGCCAGCACTGGCTCTAGTTCCTGGCATGCACGGGAACTGACCCTTTGAGACTAAAGAAGCAAGACTAGTACTTTGCTCTCCTTTAGGATGGTAACATTTTTAGCGACTAAGGTTTTTGTGTAAATTTGACTTTGAACTTTGAGGGATTGTTAACAGAAATTATTTTCTTATGCCAAAGCACACGTTAAGCATATACTTGTTCATTTATCCTCTAATCTCCCTTTCTTATAAACTTCGATGATGCATAGCACCGTCTATTGTGAATGGTACTTGGGTTCATTTCTTCTTAACTCTCATTACCACACTGCTTGTTCATGTTAGGCAGAAACTGCTTATTAACCTTTAAAATCATTCCCCGTAGTGCCTGTTTAAGGCTTATACTTAGTTTGATCTTAATAAGCACCAAATAAATAAAAGACTAGAAGACATTTTGTATATTTATAGTTAATACTAGAAAAAAAAACACCAAAGCAGTGGGCCATCTGTTATATAATAGATTATTGAATCAGAGAAGCAATGCAAACCATACAAATATGATTTTTGAAGATTTTTTCAAAAACATGTGCTAAAATAAAATATTTTAGCCAGGAAATGGTTAAACTCCTAGCACTTGAGAGGCAGAGGCAATTGGATCTCTGTGTTTGAGGCCAGCCTGGTCTACAGAGCTAGTTCCAGGACATCCAGAGTTACACAGGGAAACCCTGTCTTGCAAAACAAAACAAACAAAAGATACTTTGCAGTGTTTATGCATGTTTTGGTCATTTCTTGATGTTATTTATGAGACTGATTGGTATCTGGAATTTTTCTTAAATAATAGTTATTATTTAGGGTTAAATAACCTATATTATTTAGGGTTAACCTCTAGATGTGATAGGTGTTTTATATGGCTGGGAGAAACCAAGAAAAGCCAATGATGCAGGGACATTAGTTGCAGTTTTGTAAAGATACCTCTTTTAATGTGACCTTTCACTGAATGATGACAAAAGAGATATGTAATCTAACATTAAAATGTTTTATTAAATGGTAAGTGAATGAAAGAATCTAAAAATCTAAGATTTCAGAAATGATTTTGCATGTTCTTAGTGCATGTGTTAGTGTCATATAGTGGGACATTGTAGATTAGTAGGGAAATTACCTGAGGAGACAGTCAACGTGAAAGTCTCCATTCTTATATTTTATCTGCTTTGTAGAGTTTCACAGAGAATTTTACTGACTTAATAATTAAAATTTATGCTGATTTCAATTGGGGTAATAAAAATTTTTGAAAGAGATGGTAAGCAGGTGTGTGCCATATTGAATTTTATTCATTTCACTTTTAGTCCTGCATGCATCGCCTGTGGGAATGATGTAAAAGATTCTGTGTGTGCTCTCACAAGTCCATGGTTAAATTTGTCATTAAATGCATAGATTAAAATATTGTAGTATCAAGAAAACCATACTGTGCATACCACTTTGACTTGTTCCTCTTCTAGGTTTAATAATTGGTTAGATTTTCATCTTCAAACAAAGAGACATGCTATATCTTTTAAAGACATGCATTATATTCTATAGTTTATAGTATCTCAGTGCCAAGATTTAAAAATTTCCATTATTAGATTCTCCCTCCAATTGTCTGTTCCTTTTTAATTTTTTCCTTTCTTTTTTAAAAATATATTTTTTATTTTTGAGAATATAATTATATAATTTTCCCCTGCCCTTTCTTCCCTCCATACCCTCACACATACTCCTCCTTGTTCTTTCAAAGTCTTAAGATCAGCCTTCTCTGAAAGGGTTTGATATGGACAATGATAATGCAGATAAAAATATAATTGATAAATTTAATAAATGTACATTTTTTAGTTATTCATGTGTTTAGACCTTATCTGTGCAACAATGAATTAAACAACTTCTCTGCCATCCTAGAGCTTGTATTTAGTGGGGAGTTAACATTGTGTGTGTGTGTGTGTGTGTTACATGCTCACTTGTGTGGTGAAGGTCTGTATACCTGTTTGCTCACCCTCTCAGAGGCTAGAGGAAGATGTTGAGCGTCCTACTTCGTTACTTTTCCATGTTATTTCTTTGTACAGGATCTCATGAAACCTAGGACTAGGCTGGCAGTCTGCAAACTATCAGTCCTCCAGTCCCTACAGTGCCACCTGTTCTCACATGGGTAGTAAGAGCTGAAGTTAGGTTCTTATACTTGCTCTCTAACCCATTGAGCGATCTCTCTAGCCCAGGAGATGAAGTTTTAATGAGAAATAAACCATAAGAAATGTGATGAAGACTTTGATATATGAATCTTATGACAGTCATTCCCTCCTGAAGTTTAGGAAACTCATATTTTGTACCTTGGTTTTAATCAGTCATTGGCTTCCATAGTGAGGGCAATGAGACAGGAAACTTTTTGGGCAAGGGTGATTCCATTGAGCAAGTGACAATTCTCAGAAGTGCGGATCAGCTAGCTAAAAGTCATTGACAGCACAAATTCTAGTAAATATGTGAATAGTTACTACTTAAAGTACATTGTAGTGAATCTTTCTCTGTTCTGCCAGCCAGCACTCAAATAATGACATGGAGATTTACTATTAGTTATGAAAGCTCAGCCTTAGTTTAGGCTTATCCATCTAGCTCTTATAACTTAAATTAACCCACTTATTTTAATCTGCATTCTGTTGTGTGGCTTGTTAACTCATCTTTCTATACTGCTCATGCTGCTTTCTCCTCATCTGGAAGATAACTCTGCCCTTCTTCCTCCTCCTCCTTCTGTTCCTGGAAGTCTTGCCTGACCTCTTTCTAGCTATTGGCCATTCAGCTTTTTATTACACTAATCACAGGATACATTTTCACAATGTACAAATATCCCACAATAGTATATGGTTAACAGTTTTGTTTGTTTGTATTGGGGAGGGGATGTTTTAGATAGGATCTTACTATGTAGCCTGGCTGTTTTGGAACTCACAGAGAGAGATCCACCTGCCTCTGCTGGGATTAAAGCTGGGCACCACATGCCCAATTCTGTGATTAGCATTTTGTCGTGATTACGTTTATCTCATATCTGCTTCTGCATGTCTTCATTTGTCTATATCCTTTTTGATTCATTTCAAAGTAAATGTACTCTATAGTAATCTTGCTGAATATTTAAGCATGAATTCATTAGAGCTCAAATTTTGTTTATTTTGTTCTTTTTATGTAAAATTTACATATAATATGTAAGTCTGCTGTAAACATTTGCTCAATTTTGACTAGTGCATATGCCTATCATCCAAAATTCCATTAAATGAAGAATATTACAAATTACAATATTATAGTATTGCTATTTGCAGACAAAAGATATCTTAGAAACTTTAATTTCATTTACCCTACTTCTACCTTTTAGATTGTTGTCCTCATTTTAAGTTTGCTTATGTTTTATTTATTTTAGTGCTGGGATTAAGCATGGGGCCTAATGTATATTGGGAAACTGTGTACCACTGATCTGCTTCTCTAGCCCTTTACATGTATTTTAAAATTATCAAGCTTTTGGGAGGGGTGGTAGTGCACAACTTTGACCCCAGTACTCGAGAGGCAGAGGCAGGTGGATCTCTGTGGATTTGAGGCCAGCCTGGTTTACAGAGCTAGTCCAGGGACAACTAAGGCTTGTTACACAGAGAAACCCTGTGGAGGTCAGAGGGCAACCTGATGGCACAGACTTTATCTTTTGCCATAGAAGGTCCAGGAATGGAAGTCAGGTCACCAGTCTTGGTGGCAAGTACCTACCGAGCTGAGCTGTCTCCCTGCCTGAGAATAGACTTTGTGATTGGTACCTACTTTCAGTCAGAATCTTTTATTTATTTATTTTTTTAACATCCTTTTTACTTAATCTTCATTAAACAGTGTGGAGTTCAGTCAGAATATTAAAGAAGATGTCTTTTATTGTCTTCTGTCCTTTATTCTGTTGAAAGTCATTTCTTAGTCTGTTGATTGTTATTTTAAATATACAACATTTTGTTTAGTAGTTTCAGAGATTTCTTTCTGTTGCAGATGTTGTTAGCACTTTGGCTATGATTGCTTGGTGTTTTTTTGTTTGTTTTTTTGTTTGTTTTTACAGACATAGCTTTATATATTTGATTAGTTAGAAAATTCTTGCTTATCGCTTCAAATATAGCTTCTCCCTAATTTTCTCACTCTGAATTTTCTGTTATGTGCATGCTACAGCTTTTCAGTGAGCTGCATATGGTGCTAATATTCTTTTCCACATTTTTAAACCTTTCTTTGTGCTTTGATTTGGATATTTTCTGTTGATGTAAGCTCCTCATGTTTGTGCAGTTTCCTTCACAGGTCACATAGAAAAGAAGAGCAAGGCCATAGGCATGATGGTCGGACCACAAGGGGCCATAGAGGCAGGCTTTTTTTTTTTTTTTTTTTAAACAACATACAAAAGAATGTTGTTTTGATTGTTCAGTACAAAGGAGAAGAAAACTTAGGCAAAAAACAAAGGACAGATGATTTTTAAATGTAATTTCTATATTGAATCTTTGGGAATTTCACATGCACACTAATTCCAGTCACCTCCCAGTCCCTCCATATCTTCCCCTCACCCCTGCAGTGCTCCCCCAAAGAAAAATATTAAGAAATCAAACCAATCCAAAATAAAACAAGCAAACCAAAACAAAGAAAAACAAAACAAAAACTTCTTTGCTCCTCCATCTTTTTTGCCTCTCCAACAGCTCTTTATTCATTCTGAAGGCATTGGGAACAGTGTGTCACACAGTATACCCTTTTGTCCAATTAGCTTTACTTGCAAATGTTCATCATAATGAGTCACTGGTCTGATTCAAGGCCTCTAGTTTGTGGCATACCATTATCACTGAATCCTACTGAAACTCCTCTAGGATACTCTGTAGATGCCCTGAGTCATGAAGATCCTTAGGGTATTGTTTCACAGAACCAGTCCTTTCATGAGCTCTAGCTGGTCCTAGATGGTGTAGATGTTAGGGTGGGCCTGGGTGGTATTTGAATTAGTCAGTCCAGGCCACTGGGGCCACCCCCCTCAGGTAAGGGGTGAAGCCAGCTCCCCTATGCCCATTCCATAAGTGTTAGCTCTCCCTTTCCTGTGGTGAGACATGAGAAAGTGCAGGTGGGAGGGAGCAGCTCTTCCATGAGAGGCAGGGCCAGCTGTAGCAGAAAGTTTTCCTGTGTCCCGCAGCTGCTTGGCCCAAATAAACACACAGAGGCTTATATTAACTACAGAATGTTTGGTCTGTGGCTCAGGCTATTACTAGCCAGCTCTTGCATCTTAAATTAACCCATTTCTAGTCATCTGTGTATTGCCATGTGGCTGGTGGCTTACTGGTACTTTCTTGCTTTGTGGGTGGCTGACTTAAATCTCTCAGACTCTGCCTTTCTTCTGTCTCTGCTTGGATTTCCCACCTGGCTGTATCCTGTCTTGCTATAGGCCATAGCAGCTTATTTATTAACCAATGATAGCAACACATATTCACAGTGTACAGAAAGACCATCCCACAGCAGGGTGGCTGCCAAACAAAGTGCTTCATCCTTCAAGCCCAGTTCATTTCCCAGCTTGACCTTTGAAACCCATTTGAGGACAATGACCTAAGGGATCAGGAGAAGTTTTTCAGTCCCACCTAGACCCACAGTCTGGACAAATCTCTCCCACCCATGGTCCTGTAGCCTCTTATAAAATAATTACTCAGAGTCTTATGTTAATTACAAATGTTTGACTGTGACTTGGGCTTATTGCTAACTAATTCTTTTACCTTAAATAAACCTATTTCTGTTAATCTTTGTATTAACTCTTCCATGGCTTTACCTGTGTCCTATTACATCTTGCTTCCTGGGCTTCAGATTGTAGCGCCTGCCCTGACTCCCCCTTTCTTCTCCCTGTATCTCTCTTGGATTTTCCCTCTAGTTATTTACTGTCTTGCCACAGGCCAAAACAGCTTTTTTTTAATTAACCAATGAACACATATTCACAATATACAGAAAGACCATCCCACAGCAGCCAGTGAAGGGCAGGGTTGACTCAATATGGCTTCCTGTTTTCCTCATGTATGCTTTCTAAGGTCCCCTGAGGTGACTGACACAGGCCACAGACCCCAGCTGCAACAGGATCATGGATCCTTGGCAGCAACTTGGGCCTAGACAACATCTTGGCTTTAGTAGAAGCACAGGGAATTCAGATTAGGATGGCTCTGGTAGCATAGCCCCTGGACACCAGCAAGGCCAAAGTTTGTGGCCCTGACTCCAGGCTTCCATGTAATCTATGGTGGCAACATGAGCCTCAGACTTGAACACAATCTCAGCTGCCATAGGACCACAGACCCAGATATGTTCCTAGGTAGTATCGAGGTCTGGATGTCAACATTGCCCCAGGGGTGGCAGTGTAGGCCACTCAGATCAGCATGGCCCCTTGGACACAAACATGGCTTCAGATCTCAGGCATCCACATGACCTTTGGTAATAGGAACCTTGGACATCAACACAGACCCTAGCTGCAATACAGACTCAGACATGGCCTGCAGCTGCAGCTATGGCCTGGATAGCACCATGGCATCAGGATCAGATTATTTTTTTTTAGCCAGAATTCTTGCAAATAGCCTTAGAGGATGTGATGAATAGCACTATTCGATTTTCCTTTGACCTAAAGCTGTATGGAGAGGAGAGGTTCTGGTTCAAAACTATGAATAGTCTTCTTGGTGGGATAGTTCTGGCTTTTATTTTTTTTAGTAGAAAGAAGGATTTATTGTGGCTAATAGTTCCAGAGGAAAAAGAGTTCATCACTTCCATAGAAGAGAAGTGTTTTTATATTTTATATGTTAAGAAATAACTTATGGTAAAAGAGGATTTTCATGATAACTTTTAAAATTTTTTATGAATTTCATGTTTAAGCACCATATTTATATCACTTCACTCCTGTGTCCTCTTGAATTCCTCCACCTCAAGAATTCTTGCCTATTCCTTTCACTTTATTGCTTTTTATTCTTTAGTTATTATGACTACATATATATGCACGTGTATATTTAAAAGCACAATCTAATGAGTCTATTTAGTGCAGTGTTTATGTATATGATTTAATGTTTTTTTCTAGTTTAACTTTTTATTGATTCTTTGTGACTTTCACATCATACATCTTAATCCCATTTATCTCCCCATCTCTTCATATCTTCCCTCTGCCCTTTCAACCTCCTTCCAAGATAAAATAAAATAAAATTGAAAAGAAAAGAAAAAAATTGTCATGGAAGCTGTGGGTGATTCATAGTGTACCCTTTAATCCATACATCTTTACTTGCAATGAGTCATTGGTCTGGTTCAAGGCCTCTGGTTTCTGCTACACTATAGATCCTGGGTCCTCCTTGAGACTCCTCTTGGATATCTTATTGTTGTTCTGTGTCAAGGAAATCCTGCAACTGTAATCCTGCAAAAAATCTGCAGTTTACATGCTCCAGCAGAATATACATAGGGTGGATTTTGGAATGAGCCAACTCATATCACCCTGGGCAGTAAGGAGTTAGGGGCAGGACCAGTTCTCCTGCCCTCACACCCTTCTGCTAATTCACCTACACCTACAGCACCAGGCCCAGTTCTATTTTGTTGCCCAGGTGAGGTGCAGGGGCCACTCTGTTGAATGCTGCAGCGGGTGAGAGGCAAGGCCAGCTTTCTTATCTGCTCCACATGTGGCAAGTAGGGGGCCTTTTCTCCCTTTCTCATTCCACCACTTGGTAGATGAGGAGCAGCGTTAGATCTCTGACACTCACATTCTCAGGGCCAGTTCACTCATGCACCTGTCAATAGAGTTAGTTCTCCTGTGCTGCCCAGGAGAGATGCAGGGCCTATCCTTCTGAGTGCTAGTTCTCTCTAGTGTTGCAGCCATTGAGGGGTGGGGCCAACCAACTCTGTGAAGCTTTCTCCTCTCAGAGTTTTGTGGTAACAGGAGCCATGGACATCATCAACTGCAGCTTTGGCAGCAGTCCAGGCCTGGATATTACCATAGTCCCAGATGGCAAGCAGGCCACCTACCTTAGTCTGCTCCTCATTGTCTTCACCTCTTCAGATCTGCTTCTCTGTACAGGACATGAACCATTCTGTCTCTTTCTGTCCTTCACACTCCACTATATATTTGCTTACCATAATAGTGTCCAATTTGTGACACCACAAGGTGCCTTGTGTTTTTGTTTACTTCTCCCTGCCAGGCCAGTGTGTGGATCATCTTCTTCTGCTGTGTCTTAATTGCTCGTGTTTTTTTCTGCCTGCTCAGGGCCGACCAATTCTGGCTTGTCAATGGGGAACATGTAGTTTTGTAAATTGTGTGTGTGTGTGTGTGTGTGTGTGTGTGTGTGTGTGTGTGTGTGTGTGTTGGGGAGGAAAGGAGGGAGGATGGAGAAAGGTGGGGGAAAAAGAGGAGACAGGGATATTGTTTCAGAATTAGAGAGTTGAATAAAATGTAGGATGTATTTATAGCTACTGAATTGTTTCTGTGAATCTTTAATGTTGTTATTAGAAATTTTGATGATTCTATTTTTGGTTGTCATAAGATACTGGGAAAATCAGGGTCACCTACTGGAATTATGAGTCTCATTAATAAAAATATTTAAGAATGCACTCAAACAGAAGCTTGAGGGTAGTTTTATTATAGTTTAAAAGCCCAGGGCATGCAAGCTGTAAATCTTGGCTGCGGCCTGGAGGAGGAGAATCGAGAAGAGAAGGGGAAAGCCATGTAGTTTGAATCTTGTTAGAGTGGAGGTTTGCCACATGGTAGACAACAAGCCACATGGTGAGGGAGGGCGCTCAGAGAAAGAGTGAAGGCCAAAGTACCAGATTCTGGCTGCATCAGAGAAATAGAAAGAAGGAAAAGGAAAAAGTGTAGTTTTACTTTTATGTATTTAATTGTTTTTGCTTTTAAAATTAAACTTACAAGTATTTTGAATGAAAAATGTCTTGTTAAACTTATTTTTCTTGTTTTTTTTTATAGTTTTATATTAAAAGAGCACAACCATGTTTCGGAATAGCCTCAAGATGCTTCTTACTGGTGGGAAATCAAGTCGGAAAAACAGGTCAAGTGGTAAGTGATTACCCTACACTTATTCTGTGTGATAATTTAGAAGTACAGGCTGTCTTAGGGATCTGAACTAATGCTGCCAGGCTTCAAAATTTTATTAAGTAGTTTATTAAATTTGGAGCATAAGAAGGTTTACATTTTTATAGATGGTCATATTCCTTATTAGAAGGTAGGAACGCTTGAATATTTATCAGCAACAGTCTACTAAAGAAAAACTGAGGAAAAAAATTTCTGTTTTGTGAGAGAATATGTATAGTAATCATCCACATTTATCTATTACAATATCATGTTTCATACATGTATAATACATTTTTTACTAAATCAAGGTAATGAACATTTATATCTCATTATTATTACGTTGTGCCCAAACCTTTTGAGATTCTCTTTTTTTGCTATTCATAAATATTATAGCAAATTATTGTGTATTGTAGTCCCCTGCAGTTCTATAGTACAGTAGAACTGTTATACAGTGGGATACCTACTAAGTCATAAAAAGAATTATATCCTCTGCTTATAGAGAATGTTACAGTAAATAAAAGAAGTCAGTCACAGAAGGATAGTTACATAGGGACTAATGGACATGGTGTCATTGATTGGAGTATATAATAGCTTAAAAGTTTAAGAATGATATTTAGGTCTCTCATACACATGTCAGTGAGCAAAGGCCAAATCACAAATAAGGTAAAAATTTTTTTACACTAGAAACTTGTAGGCTAGTAGGAAAGCATGAAGAAAACAATGTTTCTGAACATTTATTTATTGAAAACTCTAGACCTATGTTTATTTTTTAAATTAACATAGGAGTTTATTATAATAATAGATACTTTTAATGGAAGAAACCATTAAAAATAGGACTGTCCCCAGACTTATACAGGAAGATATAATTATAGGCGCCATGGTACACCCATATAATTCCACAATTCTAGAAGCTGAAGAGGCAGGTTTATGAGTAAGGCTGGTCAGTTTTGACCACCCTGTGTGTCCTAGCTCAGCATTGGCTGCAGGGTAAAAATTGAATATTTTTATAAGTGCTAAAGTTTAAAGTTTTTTTTGGTGTTATAGTAGTTGTATGTGTGTTTGCTTTTATTTTTAAAGAACAAGATAATTTGGGTTTTTAGGTTAAAATACTTTTGGAGAAGATACTGAACAGAAATGTATTAGATATGTTGTTGTTAGATATGTTTTTGTATTTTTTATAATGTTTTCAAACCTTTGGGAGACAGCATTGAACAGAATTCAACTTGATTTTTCTTTAGTTTATAAATTTACATTCTTAGTTTATTTATTATTAGTCATTTCAAATGTTACTATAATTTATTCTGTGGCTTCTTGGATCTTCAGGTAGTTTGTTACATTTACTATTTTTCACATAGTTTTTGGTCTCCTGATTATTCTTACTTTTGACAAAATTTTCTACACTAACTAAGGGAAAATATTTTTCACTTTACTGATATCAGTAGTTGTGACCATAGTTCATTTTAGCTCTTTGGTAGAAACTGGCTGGATATTTTCCATTCAGTTAAAGAAATGCTCCCTGGAGTAGGCACAGAACCCACAGATTTTGGTCCCACAAGCTGCCTTCCACTTTTGCTGCCATTTGTAAATGGTGGATCTGTAGATCATCCTCAGCTTCTCTCTGATTGTTCACCTCTTAGAGATTACCAGAACTTTTCCTTAGGTCTGTTTGCTAAAACAGCTCATAGAACTCAGGAAAACAAGTTATTTAAAAGATGACTGGTTTATTACAAAAGAGTATAAACCAGTAAACAGTTCATTGGAAGACGTGGGTCGGGTAGAAGACTGGGAACAGCCTTGAGCTCCCTATCCTTTTAAAAATTTGCCACTACCAACACTTTCATATGTTTACCAACCCAAGCCTGGGCATTTGGAATTTTATGAAGTTTTCATTGTGTATATATGATTGAGTCAGTTCAACTCCTCTGCCTTGAAGCAAAGGCCAAGGCTGAGTATAATCTTCTAATCACATAATTTCCTGACAACAAGCTCCCATCTAAGGCTAACCAAGAGCCACCAGTCACTAATCCCCTTACAAACCAATAAAACTTAAACACTTTGAAAATTCCCAAAGTTTTTAGAAATACGTACCAGGAAACAGGACAGAAATCAAATATATACTTGTACAATACCATACATTATTGTGAAGTACTAGATTATTTCTGTTGTTATCTGGTAATCATTTTTTTGTGTGTTGTTTAGTAGTTTTGGTATATATTAAGATTTGATTTTTAATTTACATGACAAATTTTGGCGAATGTTCTGGATGTACCCAAAATTAATGTAGGTTCTGTATGATAGTCCTCAAATATTTTATATCCTTAGGTATTATTTTTTAACTATTGATTGAGAAAGGAGTGGTAAAACACTATCCTATGATTTGTTCATTTCTCCTAGTTTCTGACAGATTTTTCGTAATGTTTAGAAGCTATCTTATTAGATAAGTTCAAATTTAGAATAATTGTATTTTCCTGGTGAATTGATTTTCACAATTATGGAATGTCTTTATTTCTAGAAATTCCTGTTGAAAATTAGCCTTGTTTTGTATCTATATACTGCTTCAACTGTCTTGATCAGTGTTTGCATTGCAATATATGATTTGTTTTATTCACTTACTTTGCATACTTCTATATGATTGTCATTTGTAGATAGTGAACTTTTCATTCATTTCAGGAAGGTTTTTTTGTTTTCTGTTTGTGTTAAGAAAACACATTAGTCCATATTAATTTGGTCTGGAATGTATATGGTTTTAAATATAAGACACTGTTTTGTGTTTTCTAACACATTTTTCTTTTCTTTTTTTTATCATGAATAAAGCCTCATTTTTTATCCATGTATCCCCTTGTTCAAACTCCCTTCCCCCTCCTGCCCCTCCCAGTCACTCTCTCTTCTCCCCATCTCCTTATCTCCTCCCCAGCAAGGGCAGGGAGTCCCAAGGTCCCAAGGTGGCTTAATTCAGCATCCACTTCAGGCAAATACACTTTCCTCATCCCAACATCAAGACTGGGTCAGGTGTTCTTCTGGAGGGAATGGGCTCCAAGGTGCCGCTCCAAAATGCTTCAGATCCCAAACTGTTCAGTGGTTGTGGTTTGCAGTTTGGGTATGCTTTGCTTTTTGTTTAAAGTCCACTAATGAGTGAGTACATCCCCTGCTTATCTTTCTGGGTTTGTGATACCTAGCTCAGGAGGATATTCTCTAAATCTATCCATTTGCCTGAAAATTTTTGGGTATCATTTTTTCTTACTGCTGAGTAGTACTCCATTGTGTAGATGTACCACAGTTTGTTAATCCATTCATCAGTTGAGGGGCATCTAGGTTGTTTCCAGGTTCTTGCTATTACGAATAATGCTGCTATGAACATAGTTGAGCTAATGCTTTTGGAGTGCGAATGTGCATCTATAGGGTATACACCCAGAAATGGTATTGCTGGATCCTTGGGGAGATTGATCCCCAGTTTTCTGAGAAACCGCCATACTGCATTCCAAAGTGGCTGAACAAACTTACACTCCCACCAACAATGGAGGAGTGTTCCCCTTGCTCTGCAAGCTCTGCAGCATAGGCTGTCATCTGTGTCTTTTATCTTAGCCAATCTGACAAGTGTCAGGTGGTATCTCAAAGTTGTTTTGATTTGCATTTCTCTGATGGCTAAAGATGTTGAACACTTTCTCAAGTGCCTCTCAGCCATTTGTAATTCTGCTGAGAATTCCCTTTTTAGTTCTGAACTCCATTTTTTGATTGGGTTATTCAAGGTTTTGGACTCTAGTTTCTTGAGTTCTCTATATATTTTAGAAATCAGTCCTCTGTTACTTGTAGGGTTGGTGGAAATCTTTTCCCATTCTGTAGGCTGTCATTTTGTCTTATTGACTGTGTTCTTGGCTTTACAGAAGCTTCTCAGTTTAGCTTGAAAATAATATTCTCTTGTGATTTTTAAGTAAGTACCATAAAAACTAAAACAGCAATCCTTAGCTGATCAAAAATTTATATTAATTGGAATTTTGGCCTTTTTCTTGGACAGTGTAAAAGCCCTCAGTTCTTGTGATATATTTGTATTTTGAGTTCTCTAAGACATTTTTATTGTATAGTTCTTATGGTGAAATACTTGAGCATAACATCTTAAGGGAAGTAGGCATTATTCTGGCTATGATCTAGGAGATACAGGGAAGGTATGGCTCATCACTGGCCATGATAACATGAGGCTACTGCTATGTCTTTAAATAGCCACCAGGTCAGAAAGCAGAGAGAGCCAGACCAGATGTGGGCTAGCCTGTAACATTCTCACCCTTCCTCTCCCTCTCTCACTTCTGGGGATCTAACCAGGCTTTTTGCATAGTAGGTAAGCATAAGCATTCTATCACTCTATATTTCCATCTTTGCCTTTAATTTAAAAGTCATTCTCTCTGTGTTTCAAACTAGATGGGAAGTTCTTTTTCATTAAGTCTGAAATAATTTTTTATTGTCTTTCTGAATTATATCGTCTCTGAAGGAACAATAATTCTTATTGTCCCTTGAACTATTATAGGTGCTAAAATTTTATTTTATTTTACTTTTTACTTTGGCCATCAGTATTTGACATGATACATTTAGATGTATATTTTTTTCTCTTATCTTACTTGATATTTTTGAGTTTCTTGTGGCTGTGTAGATCTCTTCAATTGAAGAAAATCTTATAGGATAATTGAGTGAATAGGGAGGCCTTCATTTTCAATACCAAAGATTAGCAGACTGTGACCTGCAAGCTAAATCTAGCAAGTATTGTGGTAGCACACACCTATAATATAATCTCACCACTTGAAACAAAGCAAGACGATAAGAAGTTCAGGGCTAACCTGAGTAACCTACCTAGTGAGTTCAAGGCCATCCTAGGCTACATAAGATCCTGTCTCAAAATATCAGAAGGAGATTGCTTATAGACCGGAAGCCAGGACTTTAGTTCTCTTTCCCATCTTGCAAGATGGCGGGTGAAAAAGCCGAGAAGCCTGATACAAAAGAAAAGAAACCTGCAGCCAAGAAGGCTGGCAGTGATGCCCCTGCCGCCGATGCAGCCAAAAAGGGTGACTCTAAGGTGAAAAAGTTCAAGAAGGGGAAGCCCCATTGCAGCCGAAACCCCGTCCTGATTAGAGGAATTGGCAGGTACTCCCGATCTGCTATGTATTCCAGAAAGGCTTTGTATAAGAGAAAATACACGACTACAAAAACCAAGGTTGAGAGGAAGAAAAAGGAGAAGGTCCTTGCGACTGTCACAAAGACGGTTGGTGGTGACAAGAATGGCGGTACCCGGGTGGTTAAGCTTCGAAAAATGCCCAGGTATTATCCTACTGAAGATGTGCCTCGGAAGTTGCTCAGCCATGGCAAGAAGCCCTTCAGTCAACACGTGAGAAAGCTTCGGCCCAGCATCACTCCTGGGACTGTGCCGATTATCCTCACTGGATGCCACAGGGCAAGAGAGTGGTTTTCCTGAAGCAGCTGGGCAGTGGCTTGCTACTTGTGACTGGACCTCTTGCCCTCAACAGAGTTCCTCTTCGAAGAACACACCAGAAGTTTGTCATCGCCACTTCTACAAAAGTTGATATCAGCAAGGTTAAAATCCCCAAACACCTGACTGATGCTTACTTCAAAAAGAAGCTGCACAAGCCCAGACACCAGGAGGGTGAGATCTTCGACACAGAGAAGGAGAAATACGAGATTACAGAGCAGCGAAAGGCAGATCAGAAAGCTGTGGATTCTCAGATTTTGCCAATAATCAAAGCTATTCCTCAGCTCCAGGGCTACCTGCGATCTCAGTTCTCTCTGAAAAACGGGATGTATCCTCACAAACTGGTTTTCTAAATTGCTAATGACCGAATTAAAGAGCTTCCTATGTTAAAAAAATATATATATCAGAAGGAAAAAGGTTTTATTAAACACAAACCAGATTCTTTCATTTGTGTATTTGCTGATCATATTCACCCAGCCATTCTACAGTCATTATACATTTTGCTGATTCCTATTGATCTCAGCATGTCCCTGCTTTTGCAAATTAGTCTTTTACCCATGTCTAGACTTAGTAAATTACTGTCATGGGGCTAAATTTTAGTGCACTAGCTTTCATCATAGAACCCTATAGCAGATTTCCTTAGGTCTTAGACTATGGTTCTGAACTACAGACTGAATACCAGTATCACCACATCTTCTTAAAAACTCACTGTTCCTTCTGTTCTCTCTTTTCTACCACCAAAGAATTTCACTTCATTCCCATTTTGTCCTTAAGATACATATCAATAAAAAATTATTCTATATTGTTTTATCTATTATATTCACATAATCATGATTTTTGCCTGAAAAATTATAACAATTGTGTTAATACATAAACTGTTTTCTCTGACTTGCTCTTGCACTAGAGATTAAACTCAAGGCCTTGCACATGCTAGCCAAGCACACTACCATTGAGATACGTTTCCATCTTAATTTTTATAAAGAACTATTAGAGGTTTAGTTTGACAGGATCTGACCTGGCCTAACTTGTCTACATTTATGTTCTATAGGTATTATTCAGAACGTTTCCACTTTACACAAGTCAGTCTTTATTATACCTTATGTTTTCTCTATAACCATGACATTGACCTTGTCTGGAATAGACTAGCCATTTATACTTGAGTTACTTTAAAAAAAAAAAATCCATTTAGTCATTTGAGTTGTACTTACATTTCACTCAGGCTCACAGTGATTATTCTTTTGCCCATGCTCCTAGAGTGTTTATTACTTGTCTTCCCAACATGAAATTCAATGAAATACTTTGCATTTTTATGAGATTTCAGAAATATTTCCCTACTATAGTTTTTAATTATCCTAAGGATCAGAAATTCATATGTGCTTTCTGTTATTTCTGCAATAGTTCATACTATCTCTATATCTTTATTTACTCATCTCTATTTCTATTTCATTGCAAGAGAATGTAAAGAGATGATGTGGCTAGAATGGTGTTCAGTGAAGTATGTGTTAGATAAGTTACTTTACATTGATAAGTGTATTGTGTTTCACAAACAAAAGATAACTTTCACATATATTACTTCACTTTATCTTTATATCAATTTCCACTCCATTTTAAAGGTGAGAGATAAAAACTTTAGCTCAACATTATATAGCTAGTTGGCCTAGGCATATATGTAGTTCAGTGACACATAATGTATGTGTTTACCACACAGGTGAAATACAGTCTTTAAATAAGAAACCAATATTGGGTTGATTAGAAGCCCATATTGTTTGTGCTTCCTTAAGATATGTTACTAATTACCTTTAACTTCATTTTCTGTACCGCTCTTTTGCCTTCCTTCAGTCTATTTTAGCATGTGCCTTCTTCTACTTTGTTCTTATGTCTAGGGTGTTAGTTAGGTCCTTTCCTTCATTAAGGCCGTAACTCAGATGTCAACTTCTCATTGAGGTTTTTGCTGGCCACTAGTACTAACACTACCCTTTTTACATTTTTCCTTAACTTTTGTCCTCTCTCCTTTTGTCTTTGTAGCTGCAATGACTTACCTTAAATATGTCTTACCTTCTCTGTTACATACTTAGGCCCTAGCATGAGTCATTGCTGTTTTATCATTCTTTTTTGAAATTATCCTTGCATAAAAGCAATATTGTCTTTATGTCAGCAACTTTTACAGTAAATAATTGTGTTGGAATTCTTGGTTCTCAGGTGAAGAAAGGCTTCAAGTAGACTCTAGGGTCAGGGGCTCCTTATCTTGATATATTTTCATAATCTTTCCTGCCTTTCTGTCCTGCCTCCCAGTGACTGTGGCATTAAGAAAATATATAAGTTCATATGATTTTCAGTAGAAGGAAGATAGCAGATAGGTTCATTCTGAAGCCCAGTAGGATTATCAAAGACCGAGTTACTGTCCTTTCTACTTAATTTTCAGGACATGGTTGTTATTTAGATTGTTCTTATGCAGCAGCTTTTACAACCCGCACACAGTGTTGTTCAAGGGCTCACAGAACAAACGGACTTTTTTTAAGGTAGCCTTTTTTACAATTAAAGAAGACTGTTCTGAAAGCCACACCCCTGCCCTTCCTCCATTTACTTTATATCCTATTAGCCAGATTGTGTCCTGCAGTCTTTATTCAAGCAGTTAATAGAATTGCAAATGTTGCTAAAGAGCTTTAGCTAATCAAGGATGGATACCAAGAATCCAAGGTGAGGATATTGTTGCTTTCCTGGGAGAAGCTCCCTAACATTAGCCAGGTTCCTGTTAGCATCAAAGAAGGAAGTAGTTAACCAGCATGAAGTCTGCCACTTTGTTTGCTAATCTTCTTATGGATTTATTTATATATTTTATATATATATATCAGATTTTTTACACAGAAGCTTAACACAGGTCTAATGAGGAAGCCTAAACTTTAAAGTTAAAACATGTAAATATGTTTATGTAACTTCTGTGAAGTTGCCAAATGTCCACACTAAAACATGGAAAATGTGACAAAGATAAAAACTTTGTTATATAATTCTCCGAATTTATGTTCAAATTATGTTCAAAGGTAACACTACATATCTTCTTTGGTCACTGGTGAATGGTGATAGTGTGCACACAAATGCACCTGATGTGGAAATGTCTTTCTGTATGTTGTGAATATCATTTTTTAAATAAAGGAATTGTTTTGGCCTTTTTCAGGCATCTTGGAAGTAGGCAGAGAAATGGAAGCATAGATAGGGGAAGGAGGGCAGAGTCAGACAGAGTCGTGATCCAGCTGCCCAAGAATCAACATGTAAGGTAACACAGGTGAGCCACAGGCCACGTGGCAGGACAGATTAATAGAAATGGGTTGAATTAAAATGAAAGAGCTAGCTAGCAATGTGCCTGAGCTATAGGCCAACAGCATGAAATTAATATAAGCATCTGTGTGTTTCTTTGGGACTTTGGGATTGCTGGTCCAAATAAGTAGTGGTGTGCAGGTTCAAACTGTGGAGCTAGTCTGGTCCAGAAACCTCTACTACATGCAACTATCACAGAAGTTAGTTTATATCATGCTACAGGTTAAATTAGGACATCTCTTTGTAGCCATACTTCATTTATAACCCTGGGAACAAATGAGTTATTTGTGGTTGCAGTAGATTTTATTTTTATTTTTAGATTGTCATATATATAAAATATTATAGTATATCACCTTTTAGGGTTGATTTTTGCCTTTTTGTTTGTTTGTTTGTTTTTTACTTTGAGATTTATCCAAGTTGTGTTAAGCAGTAGGCTTTCCTTATTGTCAAGTGATATTTCCATTGTATGAATACATCACAGTTTGTGTATTCATTCACCTGGTAGAGAACATCTCCGTTCTTTCGAATTTGATGTAATTGTGAGTAGAGCCACTGTAAACACTGATGCACCCAGGTTTTTTTTTTTTTAAGATTCATATTTATTATTTTTAATTGTGTAGGTGTGTATCTGCATTTGGGAATGTGCAAGTCTAAGTCAAGAAGCATTGGATCTTTAGTAGTTGAGTTTGTAGGCAAGCTGCCTGATGTGAGTGCGGGAAACAGAACTCAGGTTTTCTGGAAGTGCAGCAAATGCTCTTAACCACTGAGCAATCTCTGATAAGCATACATATTCATCTCTCTAGGTTAACAGTGCCTAAGAGTGAGACTATTGGTTCATATAGTAGATGTATTTTTAACTTTAAAAGAAACTGCCGAATTGTTTTTCAGTGTGGTTATACTAGTCTCATTTCCACCAGCCAGGGTTAAAAACTCCCATTGTTTCATATCTAAGATAGCATTTAATATTGCCAATTAAAAAATAAACTTTAGCATGTTATTAAATATGTAGTGGTAACTCGTTATATTTTGTTGTTGTTGTTAATGAGACAGGGTCTATTGTGAAGCCAAGGCTGACCTCAAACATAAGAGCTGTCTTTGGGAAGCAGGAGTGTAGGGTGCAAAATTAGTATATGGGAAAACAAGTTGGCATAGAGGATGGCCGGAAACTCCTGGCAGAGAAAGACTGGTCCACACTACTGGCACAGGTATTAAGGTCTAAAAGTAACCCTTGGCTCATTATAATACTAAAATGCATACCCCTGAATAATGATTTAAGATATAATAAGAGATGTATGAAGTTGTATGGAGGATTGTGCTTAACTGATAGAGCCAACATTATGCAAATCAGCCAGAAAACTTGTGTGCCTTGTATGAATCATCTTAACATTCTGAAATAACATAAAGTCCAGATCCTCTTTGCAGTAGGCTCTTGAGCTGCTGAACTCTCTCTGCTCTGTCTGCTTCCTCCCTTGGAAGTATATTTTTTTAGTTCACTGTTTCTGTTGTCATTTGGTATCACTGCTCAGCTCTTTGTTCAAAGACACAGGAACCTGTAACTTCGTTGGTGTTTACCTATTCCCAGAAGCAGCCAGTGCCACTGTGCTTCTGCCTGGACAGTGGAATTTCAGGAGTGTGCCACCATGCCTACTGTCTGGAGTTTCATTTGCTTTTCTCTACTGGATAATGAGTATCTTTTCTTGTGCTTGTTTACCTTTCATATGTTATTTATGCTAAAATACCTTTCCATAACTTTTGACTGTTTTTATTACATTATTTATTTGACTCTTGACTTTTTAAGAGTTTATTTTATACAAGTCTATTGTTAGATATGTGTTTTGTCTGTGCTCTTAATAGTTTTTGATAATTTATCATTTCTAAAATGAATTGTAGTTTTGGTAGCATAGCTAAAACCCTGAGTCCAGGGTATAGGTTTGTGGTAGTATGTGTGCTTACCATATGTAAACCTTTAGGTTTCATCTTTAGTTTCCAAAAACCTCAACTACAAAACCACAAAACTAAAAACTTAACAAAACTGTTTAATAAACCTAAGTGTATCTTCTAATGGGTTTATTTTAAGTTGAGGTCTCACACTTCAACTCTGGCTGGCCTGACACTCATTATTTAGATGAGGCTAGCTTTGAACTCACAAAGATCTGCCAGCCTCCATCTCCTGAGTGTTGGGATTAAAGGCCTGTGCTACCACATACCACATACAGCTTTAAAGTTTTATATTTAGATCTCTGATCCATGATAGGCTATTTTTAATACTAGATGTAAAATTAAGGCTGGTTGGTCTGTTTTTTACGTTGCTGAAAATATAATCCTTTCTCCTTTGAATTACTTTTTGACTAAAGTTAAAAATCAGTTGACTGTATTTTTTTGGGAACATTTCTACACTGTTCTTTCCAATCATAGGTCTGTGTTTTTATCATTCGCCCATATGGCCTTGCCATTATTATAGCTTTATAAACCTTAGGATAGTGTGATCCTTACAACTCTCCCTCCACTCTCAAATTATTTCAACCATTTAAAATTCTTTGCCATGCCATATAAATTAGAATGTTTGTCTGACTCTAAATTTTTTTGGAATTTTCCGTTGTCTAGTTTCTTTTTAATCTCTTTCTTTGGAGATTTGAAGTTTTTCATTGTAAAAATCTTTCACCTCCTTGGTTAAGTTTAAATTCTAAGATATTTTATTGTCTTTGATGTTACTGTAAATGGGAGTATGTCCATGATCTCCTTCTCATTATGTTTGTTGGTAGTGTATAGAAAGGCTACTGATTTTTCCAAGTAGATTTTGTATCTTCTCACTTAGCTGAAATTGTTGATTATTTCTAGTTTTCTGGTGGAATTTTGGGGATCTCTATTGTAATATATCACATCATATCATCTGCTGATAGGGATAATTTGATAACTTCTTTTCCTATTTGTATCCTTTTAATTCCTTCTTTTGTTTTATTGTTTCAGCTAGTGCTTCCAGCACTATAGTGAAAAGGAATGGGGGTAAAGGGCAGCCCTGTCTCTTTCCTGATTTGATAAGATTGCCTCAAGTTTTTCTCCATGTAGGATAATGTTGCCTGTGGGTTTTGCCATACATAGTCTTTATTATATTGAGGTAAATTCTCTCTAGTCTACCCTGTCTAAGATTTTTATGAAAGCATGGTAGATTTTGTCAAAGACTTTTCTGCATCTATTGAAATAATTATGTGATTTTAGCCTTTAAGTCCATTTATGTAAGTTACTATATTTCTTGACTTACATATGCTGAATCAGTCCTTTCTGGGATAAAGAGACCTTGATCATGGTGGATGACCTTGATATTTGCTTGTATTTGGTTTGCTATTTTATTGAAGATTTTTGCTTCATTGTCATTTGCTTCTTTATCTTGCAGTTTTGTTTGTGTATTTACTACTTGGTTTAAATATTAGAGTAATACTAGATTCATGGAATGAGTTTGGATGTGTTCCTTTTGTTTTTGTTTTGTGAAAAGTTTAAGAAGCACTGATTGTAGTTGTTTAAAAGTCTGGTAGAATTCTGCTGTGACTCCATCTGGACCTACAATTCTTTTTTTAACTGGAAGACTTTTTATTACTGTTTCTTTCTCCTTTGTTATGGATCTGTTTAATTTACTGGTCTCTTCATGTTTTAACATTTGGATGAATCAAGAAATTTATCAGTTTCTTATAGATTTTTATTAATGGAATACATTTTTAAAAAGAATTTTATTATAATATTCTGTATTTCTTTGGTAATAAGTAACTAATACATTTAAAAATAAATAAAGTGTTTATTTCTAACTTTGTTAATTTCTGTCTTTTTATTTTTTTCTTATGGTTATTTGAGCTAATGATCTATCAATCTTACCTATCTTCCCAAAGAACCATCTCTTTGATTTATTGTTTCTTTGTTTTTAATTCAATGATTTTTGCTTTGAATTTGTTATTTCTTGACCATTTACTTGGTTTGGGCTTGGTTTGTAGTTGTTTTTCCAAATTCTTGAGTTATATCATTAAGTCATTTATTTGTGCTCTTTCTGATTTTTTAATTTAGGAACTTACAAGCTTTCCTCTGAGAACTACTTTTTATGTATCCCAGAAATTTAGTTGTGTTGGGTTTTCATTTCCATTTAGTTCTAAAAATACTTTGATTTTTCTTGATTTCTTCTTTGATCCATTAATCATTCAGCAAATAATGAGTTATGTCCACATGTTTGCACACTTTACTGGAGTTTTGTTTGCTGTTAGTTTTAAGTTTTGTTGTATAATGGCTAGTTATGATACAGAAGTTGATATAGGTAGTTCTTACTGGAGAACATTTATATAGAAGTAGTGGGTTTGATGGAAGATGCTGTTTTGACTATTTCATTCATGCTGGTTTTGACCTGGGCGTGTGGACTTTGTTCTTTTGCTGTATGTCTGATGTGGTATTTGGCCTTCCTTAGCTTGGGCCAGTGCAGGAGATGTGTGACCTGAGATAGGCCAGGTAAAACTGGTAGATGAGTTGTTTCATTGGGCCATGGAAAGATGGCTTCCAAAGATGAGTCTAGAGTTCACAGCCACAGGTCTGGAGCTAGGCCTGTGGGTTTGCTGAAGGCAGAGGGATGGAGTAAGATGGAGAGGGGGAAAGTGATTTACTTAGGAAAGGAAGTGGCTTATCTGCAAAGAAAGTGCTCTCAGTCTGGACCTTGGCTTATGGTCTAGCCAGTGGCAGAGAGTTAGGGTAAGGGCAGAAAAAGAGAAGTGACTTCTTGCTAATTTAGTAAACCTATATGTATAAATTTTCCTCCTTACTTTATATCCCATGACCCTGCTAAACTTGCTATTTCTAAGATTTGAAGATTTGTATGTATCTTTGTTTATATGTGTTTTTAATTTTTCAAGTAGACAATCTATTTTGAAGATAATTTCTTCTTTCAGGCATGGGTGTGTGTTTTTTTTTGTTCTATTCCTCATTGTATGACACTGGTTAATATACATGTAGTACAATGGTAGCTAAGGGTGTTGAGCATTACTGCTCTTTCCTAGTACCCAGTGTTAATGTGGGAAGCATCCATTCTTTCATTACTTTGTATGATGTGAACTATAGGTTTGATTGTATTTTTTTTTAATAGTTGTTCTTTTTTTTTAAACTTTATTTATTTATTTATTTATTTATTTATTTATTTATTTATTTGCCTTGGTGTTTGCCTGGAACTGGAACTACAGACAGTTGTTAGCTGCCATGTGGGTGCTGGGAATCGAACCTCTGGAAGAGCAGAGGGTGCTCTTAACCGCTGAGCCATCTCTCCAGCCCCTAATAGTTGTTCTTTATGAAGTTAATGGAGTTTCTCTCTCTTCCCAGTTTTGTAAATTTTTAGGTGCATTTTTTAAAAATGCTTTTTTTGCATCAAGTAATATCATATAAGTTTTCTCTGAACCACTACTATGGTAGTAGATGATGTTCACATGGTAGACTATATTTGAATCATTCATATAGCACATTACATGGTGGACAAATGATTTTAAAATACTAAGCTAACCTAGTTTTCAAGGAAAAAAACATTACTCCCTTGATGTGTTATACATTATTAGATTGAATTTGCTAATATTTTACCTAGGATTTTCATTTGTTTCTATATTCATAAGTGTGTTGGCTGGTCTTTTGTCAACTTGACATACAAACTAGAGTTATCTGAAAGGATAGAACCTCAGTTGAGAAAATGCCTTCATAACATCCAGCTGTAAGGCATTTTTAAAATTAGTGATTGATGGGGGAGGGCCCAGCCCATAGTAGGTGGTGCTGTCCTTGGGCTGGTGGCCCAGGGTTCTATAAGAAAGCAGGCTCAGCAAGACACTAAACAGCACCCCTCCCTGGCCTCTGCATCAGCTCCTGGCTCCTGGCTCCAGGTTCCTGCCCTGTTTGAGCTCCTGTCCTGACTTCCTTCAATAATGAACAGTGATATGAAAGTGTAAGCCAAATAAACCCTTTCTTTCCCAACTTACTTTTTTGTCATGATGCTTAATTGCAGCAATAGAAACCCTAAGACAGTAAGGCATATTTATCCTTTTTTGGGTAATCCTTTTATATGATTTATTTTTTGAGTTAATCGGTCCTGAAAATAAGTTAGGGTATCTCGTTTTCAATCATCTGGAAGGAATCTGGTAGAATTGGTGTTATTTCTTTAAATATTTGGAATAATTGACCTGTGAAACAATTTGAGCTTGGATATTTGTGTTTCATAAAGTTTGTTCATTTTTTGTCATAGACTTTCTTTGTTTAAGGGTCACAGGAGTGTTAATGTTAACTGTTTAAGCTTGAATGTGTTTCAGTAGTTATTATTTATTAAAAAGTACATTTAGAAGGGAAAATTCTGGTACTGGGTAGGTGTGTGACCTTGAGAAAGGTATTTTAGTTATAATCTCTTGGGTTCTTAATTTATCCATCTGAGAAACCACTTGTTTTTAAGGCCTCCCATCCCCTTTTGAATTTTAAAAATTCTGGTAGGATAATAATATATACATTTGAAGTTAATGTGAAAAACCTCAGTCTCTATTTCTTGATTTGCCTGTCATTCATTGAGCATTGTTTTTTTTTAATTAACTTTATTCTTTAAAATATGCCTTATATTTTCTTTTAATAAATAATTTGATGAACAGATATGGGTAGAAGTATTCCTGTTTATGCAGTTGTATATAATAGACTTAAGGTATATGTAAACTGTCTTTATATGTGCTTCAAAAGAGGATGAAGATTGTTAGTTTTTAATGTTATATTTTCTTTGAAAGGGATTAGTTTGAAATGCATTTTCTTTTTAGTAATATCTCTTTGATTTTTATGATTTTTTGAAGTCATATATTTTTTTTACTTGAGACAATGTGAGCATTTTACATAAAATTTTTTAAAAAAGTGTCACATTGTTGTGCGTTCTGTCATTTGGTGGGTTAAAGCAAAGTAGAGGTGGCACACAGATTTACTGCTGAAGGAAACACTGAGTTGCAGGCTGCAGCTGGAGGATTTTACGTAGGCACCTGTGGGTTTGAGTGCGTTCAATATACAGGCTGCAGTAGGAGGCTGGCACTGACTCTGCTGACTCCAGTGCACTCCTTCACTGCTGTTCTGCTGATTTCTCGACTGTCCAGAAGGCAAGCAAAATGGTGCAGCACGTTCAGGACTTAGGAGAAAATAACCGTCAGTATGATTCAGAGGTGGGTCGGCTACACTGATCAGCAAAGAGATTGTTTAACAAGTCTAGAGGCTTAGGCAGAGATCAGCATGTCAGCTTTCCTTAGCTGTTTTAATATTTATTTGATGATGCCATTTAAGAATGAAACTGTCATAGTTGTGAAATCTGCATGCCCTCTATATAATAGAGGCTCTGGTATATGGCATGTATGACATTATTAGTAAATGCATACATGTTAGCTTATGAACAGATTTGTTTGTGGCTCTAGTGTATATAGATATGTATTATGAAAGATTTTCTTTTCCTAGTAGTATTAGCTTGGCTTTGTTTTTAAGTAAACACCGGGTTTTGTATTTTCTCTGTTGCTTATTTGTTTGAGTTCTTGCCAACGTCTCTTCTTAAAACATTCATTTTATAATATTATAGCAGAAATCATTCTCCAGTGAGATAGGAGAAAAATCAGTAGGATGAGCACTAAAGTTGGCACTTAATATTTTATTGATGACTGTAATGCAGTGGAGTTCGCATTGCACAGTCATGACTTAAATGATTACCTCTTCTATGAAAGCAAATAAATGTTTTTAAGAACAGCCATGTTGACAGTCAGTATAAAATAAAGGAGAAGTAGGACAAGTAAAATTTCACTGTCCTTGGCTTCTTGAGCTATCTCAGCATTTATCTAAGATACTGCTGTGTTAGGAACATACTGTGGAAACAGTTGAATATCAAACACTAAAAATCATGGAGGCTTAGTTCCCACCCTTTTCCTGAAGCTCTTTCTTTTGTTTGTGTGTATTTTGGGTTTCTGTAGCTGTCCTGTAACAAAGGAGCTGTCAGGTAAGACAAGATAATGTTTTCTTAAGCCACACCCAACAGATTCTTCTCTTTTATGCTTGAGGGGTACTATTTTAATTCTGCGCCGATTTGTGACCATCATATCTGGGATGACTTTTGAGTTGTAAAAAGAAGAAACATACTATATCCACAAGCTCCAGCTTAAGATATTTTAAACATTGAATTGTTTTACCAGCACAGAAAAATCAGTATTTTAGTTGTGCAGCATTCTCTGGCTGAGAGAAAGAGTGTTTGATTCCATGGTGAATGTATTGCAAGGATTCTGATCACGTAGGTAACAGTGCTGCTGGTATATTATTTTGGTTAGTATTGTGGGTCAGACATTCCAAGTTCAGATTTTTCTTATTTGAGCAAATATTTGTTGAAATATTTTAAACATCTGATTTTTTATGTGGTATTAAAAATTGTAATGCAATCAGACTGATTTTTAAATCTATTTATAATGTTTTATTCCATAGTAAAGACATTTTGTATGTGATTAGAATTAACAACTGTATGGCTGTCTGCCACTATGTTAGATTACCTCACCCACTTTACTGTAGACAGAAATAATATGGAATCAGCATTAATCTTAGTAGTCTGCAGAGTGCATTTAGTGTGTACTTTCAAGAACAGTTTCTTTTAGACTGAATAAATTAACTCTATTTCTTCAGAAATTACAAAAATCATTTCTAGTATATTTCTGATTTGTTTTTTATTGAACAACAAAAAGAAAAATATGATATTTTTTATGTGTCAAATTTTATGACAGTAAATAGTTAACTATAGAGTGAAACATACTGTATTATTAGAGTGTTTCATGTATCCAAATGTTATATAACCCTGATGGAATGTTGCAGATGAAACAAAGAAATCTGATTGGTTCTTCACAAGAAACAGCAGCCTTGAAATCCTTTTTAACCAGAGGCTTCCACAGCAGCCGGGGTGGTTAGCTGGCATCACAGTGAAAACAGAAAAATGCCTTGGAGGTGAGGAGGGGGTTAGAAGTAGAAAGTGATGTTTTTGAGGCTCCTACTTAATTCTTTTCTTTGAATATATATTGCCTTGCAGACATTTGTTCTTAACAGCAAACAACTCCCTCCCTTTGTTGTTATTAAGAAAGTGTTATGTCTTACTAAACTGGTGAACTTCCTATATAGTATTATTTAGAGATGAAGAATCGCTCTAAAAATAATTTCAAGTGTAGAATGGGTTAATGTAACATAACTTTAGGGCATTTATAAAGTATGAGTGAATGAGGCTTGTTGAGAAGAGTACATGGTGGAAAGTCTGAAGAACTGGATACTAACAGTAACTTCAGTTCCCCATTATATTAAAATTACATTAAATAGTTGTCATCTTAAGATTTTGGTGCTATTTAGTTAAGGACACCCTATCTATAATGATATATAAGGAATAGGATGCTACTAGTCAAAAACACTTGGAGAATCTTGGCTATTATAGAAATACCCTTGAGGTAGGGGGATAATGTGTTATCTTTCATGTATTTATTACTGGCTAGATTGTCTGCTGGACTGTAGTTTAAATCACAATAACAAATATACAACCCATTTATGTTTTTAGCAGAAAATATTTAAAATATTTCTGTAGTTTATTACAACTTGAAAATTCTCTCCCTCCTATTCCCCAACACAAGACAGGATTTCTCTGTGTAGTTTTGACTGTCCTGGAACTCTCTTCAGAGATTCTCCTACCTCTGCCTCCCCAGTGCTAGGATTAAAGGTATCTGTGAAAATTCTTACATGTAAACAGTAATAGGTCAACTTTATAGAATCTGGGAGAGGGACCATTAATTTGAGCCAGAATCGGTATCTTAAATAAAGACAACAGATTATATTGAAAGGAAATAGCCAAGCATTATAAAAGAAAGTATATTTTAAAAGGAGCCTCTGATACAGCTGTTTTCTGTGAGTACCAACTCTATCAGACAGGTTTTATTCTGTACTTATGTTCTAAAATATCTCATATGCTAATAGAGTTGGGCTTAAGGCAGCTGGCTGCAAGTGTCAAAAGCTACACGCAAAATGCCTGCCAAGGATTAGTACTATAAATTTGCAATAGAGCTAGCTGGATGCAGTTAAGATACCATTTGTTGAAGGAGGGTGTTATAAAGTAAGATGATTGAACTCAGATGTTATTGACCATAAATGAATACTTTTATCAAAGGGAAATGGATAAATAGGTTATTTTACAGCTTAAAAATGAAAGGCTTTATACTATAAATAAAATGATAAATGTTTAGCTAAGCAGTGAAATCTCTTATTACTATCTGTTTGGCTGTTGTTAACATTGTGTAAGTCTAAAGACTGGGTAGTTTTTGAGGGTATTGTTCATAAATTTTTCAGAATGATGAATAGTTAAGGTACAGCAAGAGGAAGAACTCATTACTCACTACATTCTTAGAATGGAGGGAATTGGGAGAGAAGTTTCTACGTATTTATTAGTATTTTGGATTAGTATACATTAAGGGCAGAAGAAAATAGGGAAATTTAGAGATAAGACTGCAGGTGTAGTTTTCAAAATGACAGTACCCATAGATTTGTATTTTAGGAAATATTTATTTTCTCTCTGTAAAATCATAAGCCCTTTTCACTGAATTTTTAGCACTTGAAAGATTAAATGACTTTAAAGTTCCTGATAAACTTGTATTGATTGGAAATACCTCCAGGTTAAGTTGGTTAGTTAAGTTGAAGGCTGTATATTAGTTTATTTGTTTAATCTCATAGTACATAATAGAATGGGTTTGTACTTTAAGAGAGAAAATACAGATATTTGTCAGTATACTTTTCTAGTATGTAGGACAAGACCCCAGTACCCAGTAAGTTCCCAGGGTATTTTGTTTTGTTTGTCTATGTAGTCTTGGCTGTCCTGGAACTTGCTCTCCCAGGCTGGCCTCAAACTCAGATTCTGAAGTCTCCAGGTTTTGATGAATGGATAATTGTAGTGAAATTCAAATATTAGCTGACTTTAAGATTGCTGGTAAAAATAAGCGGCGGCAGGCAGGTCTAAACCATAAAACTAGGGCGGCCAAAAACCTCTTTCTACAGATAATAATAATAATAATAATAATAATAATAATAATAATATATGTGTAAATAATAGCAAGCAGACACACATAAAGGCATATCAGAATCAATTTAATTTTTACAACTCTATGTAATAAGGTCATTATTTTACAATTTTGACAGATGAAGAAACAGGCAGAGACTTGACCAACAGTGCCAGACAAGTATATGGTGAACCCAGTGTTTAAACTAGTGTGTTCTCTGTTGCAACCTGATCTCTGTTGTAATCTTTTTCTCTACTTAATGAAGATAAAAATATGTTTGCATTCTGCTGTATCCTTAACTACCAGAAACCTACATTGTGTGTGTGTTACTTTTGGGGTGGTTTGGGGAGGGGGAAGCAGGGTTTCTCCATGTGGCTCAGGCTGTCCTAGAACTCAGTTTGTACATCAGGCTGGCCTCAAGAGTGCCAGGATTAAAGTTGTAGGACACTATTGCTGTCAGTATTTTGTTTCCTAAAAGCCTTTTCAGTCATTGGTTATTATCATCATCAGTAAATGCAGGTGTGTATTTCTAAAGTGTTTAAAAGCCCATAGCAAGTGTGTGGACATCAGCTGGGTAATGGGCACAGGCAAATGGCTCCGAGATCTAATGACTTAAGCACAGCTGATTAAAACTTCTAAATGTTGTTCTTCTTTTCCTCTCCTCCCCCTATTTTGTTTAAATTTCTGTTTCCAATCTCCAGTATTCAACTTTGCAGTAATAGTGATCTTTCTAAAACATGAATTTGAGTTTTCTAAAATGTTAACTTTTCTGAGTATGGTAGTATCAGCCTATAATCCCAGAACTCCTAAGGTGAAGGCAGAAGGATTCAAGGCCAGTCTCAGCTACATAGCAAGTATGAGGACCTTCTGGGCTGTACAAAACCATCTCTCAAAACAAATACACACACACACACACACACACACATATACACACACATATACACACACATGTATATGTATATACATACATATGTATATAATTCAACATAGAAAGACAGAAAAATACACACTTAAAAAGACAGATTTAGAGTTTGATAAATAAACAACCTTCCCCCCCAAAAAATCCACCCAACCTAGTGATGCTTGAATCTTCTTCTGAGTTGAAAAGCACATTATAGATGTATATTAGAAGTTTTTAATTTAATAATATTCATTTTAAAGTTTGCTAAGCAATAGTAAAATTTTGTATTCTATAACCTGCTTTTTTTTGCCTTCATTGATATATGTTAACCTTTTATACATAGTGTTCAGTTTTTTAAAAAATCATTCTTTAGTTCAGTTCCCTCTTAATAGAAAATTAATTTTATTTCTGTTTGATAGTTGTGGTGATGGTATGTGAGTGTGAGAGTATAAGTAATGCTGCAATGAGTATCCTTGTATGTACACTGTGATTTTTTTTTTGAGAGTTGGTGTTACTGTACCAAGAAGTAGAATTGACAGGATATAGATTCCTTTATGTTTTACCTTTGCTAGATAATTTCTCTGTGCACATTTATATTTTCCAGAGAATTCCTATATTGCCAATGTTCATATAGTGGGAGTTAACTTTTACCAATCTCATGAGTAAAAAATGACACTTCACCGATTTTTCTAGTGATGTTTGGTATGCTTTCATGTGTTTATTCTTCTGCATAGTTAATATTAATAGATGAGGATCTATTGATAACTTTAGAACTTTCATGCATGTTTTTATTGGATTATTCATCTTTTTCTCACCGATTTACAGGAATTCTTTGTATAGCTCAAAAATGGTCTAGTAAACTTTAGCTAATGACCCATATGTATCTTGCCACCTGTTTTTATACAACCTATGAGTTAAGAATATTTTTCACGTTTATTTTAAATGATTCAGAAAAAAATTAATGGAAGCTAAATTATCATTTTCATTATAATGTGAAAATTGTGTAAAATTTAAATTTTAGTATTTGTGAATAGTTTATTGGAATATATGCATACTCATTTGTACATTGTTGATCCTTATTTTGTGCCACAATTGCAGAAGTGAAATATCAAGATAGAAAGTATACTGAAACTGGCTGGTGCAGGGGTTCAGTGTGCATGTCTGGAATGATTCTAGGTTCTTGTGCCCCAGAACAAGGGATTGGAATAGTAGCAAAGTGAGAGACTTTATTAGGGAAGGGTACTCCTCCAAGGGAGGAGACAAATTGGCCTGAGCAAAGAGCCTTTAGTAGCTGAAACAGCTGTTTTAGACAGAGTTTGGGTTTCTTGGATATGTTCTGTTATTTTCAATTGTGCATACAACTTCATACATCATATATTTTTTAGCCTCTTGAACCTCCACCTAAAGGTGTCAGATTTAGTATTATAATAAACCAGAAAGTGTTGCTGGGAGTTGCAGAAGATCCATTTTTTCACTTTGCCAACTGGTTTTTTCATATGTAATTTTGAAGTGCTTTGCTTAAAGGTCTTTTGACCATGTTACATAGTCAAGTTAGAAGCCAATCTGAGGTACTTGAGGACACCCCTCCCCACCATGTGTATGCATATGTAGAGTCAGTGAAAACAAAACATTATTTGGTATAGTTTATTTGAAAGAACAACTTTTGAGTCATATTTACATAATTTGTGATCTTTAACTTACCACTTTAGTCTTTGCAGTGAATGTTAATATATTTAGAAGTTGTGTCTTGTGGTTGGAGAGGGGGAGGGGAAGGTTTAGTTTTCAGGCTATCAACTGTCATTCTATGTTTGTAGGGGAAGGAATGTAAGGATTTTATTATGAACCAAAGTGACATAATACAATAGAACATTCTTAGTCTTTGAGACTTCTACATTCTTAAATGTGAATTTGGAATGAAAAATACTTCATTCTAATTTTATTAGTATGGATTATTTCTCTGGTGTTGGTATAGATATTTGAATGGATATATAGATAGGAAAGAAAGCCAATGTTAGGAAAACAAAAGACATGTGATTATAAATGAAGCTGAGCTGTGTTCATTTATATACCCTTTCTAGAGATCTGTCAAGCATTTTAAGTGTTAAATCATGTGACTGTTCAATTTGCATTCCAAATAATTATTGAGCTAGAATATATGTTTAGAACTGTGTTTAGAAAGAATTAATAAGAGATGGAATAAGGGATAGATGTAGGTTGGAGATGGGAACAGATGGGTAGATGGTAAATAAAAAGTTCAGAGCCAGATGTGGAATACTTCTCCTTAAGCTCCTGGTCAGAAATGTCTTGGCGACCCCAAAATAATACAGCCCTTGGTTGCCCACCAAAACTAGATGGTAAGAATCTATTGCTGAAGATATCCTACTCTTTGGTCACAGGATAGAGATATCAAGATGGTTCTGATCAGGAAGTTTCCCCTCTGCTGGCTAACTTGCATATTATCAGAAGGTGTAATAAAGTTAGCTGAGAGAAAAATCATCAACAATTATAACCCATCTGTGAACTACAATAAGAACTAGTGTGGCAAGATATGTTCAGGGTTCAGTAGTGACACAAATATTTTTGGAGTAATGGATCTGTTTTCTGATTGTATTTAAGATCTTTTCCATAGGAAGAAACACATGCCCAATGCTATAAATCTGACCAAGAACCCGTGGTGAACACAGGCCCCAGGGGTGAACTTACTACTTTTTTTTTTTTTTTTTTTTTTAAACTTTATTTATTTATTTGCCTTGGTGTTTGCCTGGAAAGGGAACTACAGACAGTTGTTAGCTGCCATGTGGGTGCTGGGAATCGAACCCGGGTCGTCTGGAAGAGCAGACGGTGCTCTTAACCGCTGAGCCATCTCTCCAGCCCCCGAACTTACTACTTTTATCTGCTAAATCATACAATGGAAATTGCCTTCTATATTCATTATCTTTAGACACACAGACTAGTACAGTTTTCAGACCTCATCAGGGACGTTTCTTTGTGCAGTAAATGGTAGTTAACACAGAAACTCATAGTTGGTTAAATTTCAGAAAATTTAGTGTCAGTTGTGTGCTCATCCACAAATGGGACATATTATTAATATGATTACTAATATAAACTGAATGATTGTAAGAACCAGAGGTAGGAGAAGCCAGGACCATTGCACTTGGGAATTCACAGCAGCCATGATTGCCTCCACAAAATCAAGCCTGTCAACTTTGTATTCATGAACCTACTACCACTACCTGAGAAGCTTTAAGCAGTTAATAACTTCTGGGAGAGGAGAGTCTGTTTTCTTTAAGGGTATGGTCTGTGGTAGGTTAACCACACTCTAGTGGATGGCCTCACAACTTGAGTATATAGGCAGCACAAAATGGATTCAGTGAGTTATTTAAAAAAAAGAAAGAAAAGAAAAAGACAGTGTTGTAGGGAGGTGAGGATAGATAGATCTGGGAAGAGTTTGAGGTACGTGTTGAGGTAATATGGTCAAAATATATGAAACTTTCAAAGAATTAATATTATATTTAATTTAAAAAACTAAACAAATAAATAATGCAAGGCAGGTGGTGGAGGTGGTGGTGAGGACAGACATATGGGAAGACAGAATTTGGTGAGTGTATCAAGCTTTTCAACATTTTAGCAAGATATCTGAGAGAAACAACTTAAGGGTAGAAAGACTTGTTTGTTTGTTTGTTTATTTATTATTATTATTATTATTTTACTTTATGAGTGGTTTCCTAATGCTGTGAGTCTTTAATATAGTTTTTCATATTGTGGTGACTCCCCCAGCCATAAAATTATTTTCATTGTTAATTCTTAACTGAAATTTTGTGATTGGTATGACTAATAATATCTGATATGCAGATATATGCTATGTGACCCCTGTCACTGATCCACAGGTTAAGAACTGCTGGTTTAGGATGTTTGAAGTCTGGCAGAGCAGAGCAGAGCAGAGCAGAGCAGCTCACAACATAGCAGCCAGGAAACCTGCCTTAGTGGACGTCTTTCTCCCCCTCCTCACTTCCTCTTTTTCTTTCTCTCTCCCTTTATATTCAGTCTGGATCCCTAACCTATAGGATGGAGATACCCTTATTTAGGGTAGATCTCTTACTCTATAGCTAATACTTTTTTGAAACATCCACACATCTACATTCAGAGATGTTCTACTAATCATAGATGCTTTTTAATCAAATCAAGATGTTTATCAAAATTTTGGTTTTGAACTCATTGAGGTGGAAAACAGGTTTGAAGGAGTGAGCAGGAGAGAATTTCATGTTTGGATATTATGAGTTTGAAAAATAATTGAGATACCCCAAGTGTAAGTTTGAAAATGACTGGTTTTTATTTGTAAGAAACATTAACTATTAGTCTTTTCTACCAAAAATTGTAAAATATTTGTTTATAACAAGGACCTTAAATCTTTACATTATCCCACCTTGTAAAACCTTTATGCAAATATTTTAATTTCCTCTACCTACTAAAACTTTTGTTTATGCAAAGACCATGCCTTGCTCTCAGAACTTAAGTGACTTAAATGCTAACATCTTCCTACATTCTTTCATTTCCTTTAAATTAGTCTTTTAAAACTAACCAATTACAAAAAAAACCTGTGAATTTGGATTCTAGTCCTGTGGAAAAGACATGTTATTCTGCATTAGAATAAAACCCCAATGAACTTCTGGTCCCTGTGTGCCTGTTCTTCTGCTTTGTGAGGAACAACACACCCTTCTGACCAGAAGTGAAGTGTTGCCTTGTTGAGACACTTTAATTGAAGTGATGATCTTCTTTGTTGAGACCCTGATCTTATTTCTAACACATAGACACGCTTTTCTGATTTATAAACAGACTGATGAATATAGGTTCCCTAGTAGAGTAATGGATTTGACTTTATATAGGAGAGAAAATATCAGGACTAGTTTTAAGTTCTGGATTTTATACTTACAAATTCATTAGTAATCTGTTAAAAGGGAAATTTATTTATATTTCATAGGCTTTTGTTGAAGATGAATGGTGTACATATGTAGAACACTTAGCATGATGCCTGACACATAGTCAGGGTGCTTTTGGTAACAGCCATTTTCATTAATGTTGGTACAGTCTAAAAAAAGGAAACTTCTCTTTTGTTTCACTTCTGTGGAGTATGTTTATGTATATACACTTTTAACTTAGCTCAATGCTCTTTGTAGTACCCACTCTCAAACGATATGATGAGAATGACTGTTTGCCTCTGTGGTAAATGAAAATGAGGACATGAACACTCCTGGGTATGGTTGAGGAGAAGGTTTTTATTGTAGATATGAGGGAGAGACCAGCCAGAGGCATCTGGAAAAGTTGAGAGCAACGAGAGAAAGCAGGAGATGAGACAGGACCAGCAGACTGAATTTGAGCTATGAGAAGAGAGAGATGGGGCCTGCGGAGGGAGGGAGAGGAAGAGAAGAGTGAGGTGACAGGGAGCTGCAGTTAGTCTTTCTTTGGGGACTGCCACCTCCCCAATAATGACACTGAGACTTACTACTAATTATGAAAACTTGGCCTTTAGCTTAGCCTTGTTCCCAGCTAGCTCTTATAACTTAAGATTAATTAACTTAAATTAACCAGTTTCTATTAATCTACATTCTAACAGGTGGTTTTACTTATTTATTTATTTATTTATTTATTTTTTTTTTAAAAAACCTTTATTTATTTATTTGCCTTGGTGTTTGCCTGGAACTGGAACTACAGACAGTTGTTAGCTGCCATGTCGGTGCTGGGAATCGAACCCGGGTCCTCTGGAAGAGCAGAGGGTGCTCTTAACCGCTGAGCCATCTCTCCAGCCCCCTTATTTATTTTTTTAACCTCTCTTCCATTCTGTACTCTGACTTCTTCAGCGTCTTACTGGCATCTTCCCTCTTTCTCCTAGAGTTTCTCTTGTAGTGATATATTGTATGTTTAATAAAAAATCATCTGGAATATCAGAGGACAGAGTCACCCACAGAGCCAAGCCATGAAGGTCAGGGAGTGATGACCTATGCCTTTAGCCCCATCAGAATCCTTCTGTATCTCTCTGGAGTTCAAGGCCTAACTGCCTGGTAGTAGTTGCACACATCCTTAGTCCTAGCTCTAGGAATGTTGAGGGGGAAGTAAGATAGTGAGGTAGAGGAAGAGAAAGGAAGGAGTTCAGCTTTCTCTGCCACTTCCCTGGTTGGCTAAAGTGAGAGAGGTTAGGAGTCAGAGGATCCGGGAGTCAGAGGATCCGGGAGATGAGAAGTGGCTGTAGTTGTTCTCTATCGCTCGGATATCCCAGCTTTCCTCCGATGTCTGGCTTTGAGTTTTTATTATAACACCAATTAAAATTTATGCAATATCCTCTCTCTGCCAGGAAGTCCTGCTTATTTTCTCCTGCCTAGCTATTGGCCATTCAGCTCCTTATTAAACTTATCACAATGACACATCTTCACACAGTGTATAACTACCTCACAAAAAGGAGCCAAGAGTACGGCTAAGAGTGTGTGGCCAAAATGGCTGGGTTCCATAGGAAAAGAAAAGCTGGAGGAGGAAAACAAAGCTCAGGGCCTGGAGAGGCTTAGCATGGCGGCCAGGGTCTACTCTGATATGCTAACTGGTCAATTATAGTTAGCCATTTGTCCTGAGTTTCTTTGCAGCATAACTTGTGGCCCCTTCTAAAAACTTACAACCTCGTGGTAATAATGAGGAAAATACCAAAATATTCCAACTCAGGGACATTCTTATGATTAGTATTCCTCAGTACAATAAAGATCGCCATAAATCTAGAAAACTATGCTCCTACAGAGGCATAATGTTTAACTATAAAGAGGTACTCAAGAATATAAAAGAAGGACATTAGGTTTAAAGCTAAGGGGATCTAAACAAAATATAGACCTTAGTATTGTAAGTATAATAATGAATCCTGTTGATTTATTAGTTGTAACAAATGGTTATACAGGGAATTGGGTGTGGGGTTTATGGGATCCCTTTGTGCTGTTTCAGCAACTTTTCTGTAAAAACTGACACATACACATATCTCACTTTGATTTGACACTGTTTACTTAGTTCAGTTAAAGTTAGGCCTGTCATTTTATATAGTCATTGTGTGCCTTGAAAGCAGTCATCTACTTTTAAAATACATTATTATTGTGGTTGCCTTATTTACAATTAGAAGGTCTGCTGTTTTTGTATTATTAGTCATCATCATTGATGCTTATCTCCAGCTTCAGAATCAAAACATTCTGAGTTTAATAGAACTTTTCTCATGCTACAGATCAGATTGTTCTGGAATATGCTGAGTGCTTTAGGCAATTAAAGATTAACAACCAACTCATTACAAGCAAGTTACTTAAAATCTTTAAAAAAAAAAATTAGAGCTTTTAAATTGGCTATATAAAAACCTTGACATTTTCATGTTTGGGCAAACTTTGGAAATACACATTTATAAAAAGAATTAGCTATAACATAGCTGCATTATGTTAACTGGTTTATTTTATTTGGTATAGAATGTTTCTTTTTTTATTTAGAGAAAAGATACTATAGGAAGATTGTTGAGATCTGTGCAGCCTAGTCTTGGATCAGCATCTCACTGCTTGTCCATCGGATTTCCTCAGGACTTGGCACCTCTAGAAAATAACTCTGACTTGGCAAAGACCAGTTGTAGATGTTTGTACAGCCCAATGCTACTCAGATGGAAAGGATCAGGCAGTCGGGAGCCAATAAATACCAAGTGTTACAGCTTAAATGGAAAATATTCAGGCAGTTGGGAGCCAGTGAACACCACAGACCATAGTTAGCCTAGGTAGCAGCTTACTGCTTCAAGAAAAAGCTTCCCCAGTGTTAACAGTTCTGCTCTGGCAAGGGAGGGCCTCCTGGGCAGGCCTCCTGGGCAAAGTTGCTACAGTGACCTTCCTGCTCTCTGCTGCTTTCTATTCAGGAAATGTGACAACTCTGCCTAGCCAGGGAAGATCCCCTGGGCAGCAAGAGTGTTCCAGCTTCACTCCCTCAGCTGATCTTCGTGTAGGCTCCGCTGCTGCTGTGGTAGCAAAAGATCTTCAGCCAAACCTCATTTAAGAGATTTATTGTGGGGGGGAAGGGCTATGGGCTCAGGACTTATATAGGGCTTCTTTGGAGGGCAGAGCTTTCTAGGGAGACTTCCAGGGTGGGGATTGGTCAGATCTTTTCCTTTTTCACCCTGACTGAGTTTTGATTTCATGGCCAATGTGTGTTTCTTTCACTAGCTTCTTTGGGCTTTTGGGCTTTAATTTCAGGGCTGGGGCACATTTCTTTCACTGGCTCTGATTCTAGAGCCAAAGTGTGTTTCTTTGGTGCTGGTTTCAGGGGACGTTTCTTTTTGGTTCTGGGTTCAAGGATAAAATATTTCTTTTACTTGCTCAGGTCTTAGATCCAGGGTAGATTTCTTTCACTAGCTCTGGGTTCAGAGTCAGAGTGTTTTTGTTGTTGTTGTTGTTTTTTTTGTTTTTTTTTTCCCCCACGGGCTCTGAGTCCAGAGCCAGGGTAGGTTTTTTTTGACTGGACACTTTTCTCTACACCAGTAGTATACAGGATGGTGTAGGAATTTACAAAATTTGTGCAGTTCATAGGTTCTCTTCTCTCTCTTTATATTGGTGATTCTTTGGGTGATTTTTAGTTTTACTTTGTCAATCACACATGTGATAGCTGTTATGTTCCCTGGAAATTCTGCTAGTTCTCCATTATTTTCCCCTAAGATTCAACATGGGATAATGCTTCTCAAATCTCGTATCTGAAGATACTAATTACAACTTCCAATTCCTGGAAACTTTTCTGACTCAATAGAGACAGGTACATATGAGAAAAGCACACTTGGGACATTAACCATGTCTCACAGTTCTGGAGTGGAGAATAAGACATGCAATCACAGGATTGGGGGAAGCCTCAGGAATGCACATAGTACCAACTGCTGAGAATAAGTTCCCTGCACACCAAGCATAGAATCATTGGTAGGGTCTGGTATGCTTCAAGAGTTAAAAAAAATACAATGCAAAATGTGGAATGGATAGATTCATCTTTAACATACATAGGAGCTTATATTGGCAGAAAAAATATGGTATAGTGAAATAGGAAAAGAGTGTTATATCAAGGTTGGCCTTTTACAAAGAGATTGAGACATGGGACCCTCTTGTAGAAAAGGAGATGTATAAAAATACATCTTGCAGACATGAAGGAATTGTTTGGGTTTGAATATTGTTGTATTAAAGCATTGTGCCCATGTCTATTATTTTTTAACTTTGTAACCGCAAGTGCTGTGAGAACAGGATGTGTCTGGCTCAATATTTAGTAAAGCTAGCAAAAATACTGAATTCTGTGTCTAGAATAAGATTATGCAGGAGATGGGAAGGTGTACTGGAAAGGCATAAAGGGGGAGCAGTGGGGGGCTTTCATAATGATCACAATGCATTCCTTAAACTGTGATGTATTTTTTAAATTCAAAAATAGAAGCCAATAATAGAGCTGCTCATGTAACTTCAGTAAGAAAAACTGTTTAAGTATAAATAAAGATGGCCTGTGTTAGTATTTTGCAGTATTTTGCGCGTGGAAGGATGGAACACGTTGACACACTGTCAGGAGGCCATGTTGAGTTTATTGGGGTCTGGATATTCAGGGAACGTGTGGAGAAGGGGAGGAAGGAAAGAGAGAGAAAAGAGACAGAAAAGAAAGGAAAAGGGAGAGGGGGCAGAAAAAGAGAGGTCCCTGCCATGTGTTGCGTCTCTTTAAAGGGTGACCACGTACACATGCATGAGAGCTTGCTCTGCGGGTTGGGGCATGGCAATCCTGTGGCCAAGCTTGCCAGGATGCAAGCTAGGGTGATGTTTACATTGCTAACAGCCTGAGCTATTCTGGGCCACTCGAATGCAATCCACTTGGTGGTTTGAAGTTTTTCTTGTACTCATGGCCCTTTCTATATAGCTTAGGGCCTGAACCTGATCCAAGGCTGGGTCCTGGCAGAAAATGTGTTTTAGGAACTAACTTAAGGGCTGGAGAGATAGCAGTTAAGAGCACTGGCTGCTGTTCCAGAGGTCCTGAGTTCAATTCCCAGCACCCACGTGGTGGCTCACTAACTTAGGGGCTTAGGGTGTACTTTAGTGATAAGAGCACATACTTAAGCCCTTTTATTTTTAACAGAATGAATGAATGGATGGATGGATGGATGAATGAATGAATGACCTAGATGTAGATGGGTCTGGAATTCCATAGGAAAATTCTTAGTGAAAACAGTTGAGATTAGTGTGGAAAACATGTTTTCTTTTTGTAGTAGTCATGGCAGGAAAACACTGGATTTCTTAAACTGTGTGTTTCAAACCATATTAGTACCACTTATTGTTTTTTTCTCGAGTTTGTCTTTGTTACATGACTAGGTTAGTTTGAGAGGTGGCCCATAAAAATAAGTCAGCAATTTCAAAAGTACCAGCTATATTCCCAGATATGAAAATATCAAAGACAAAAAGGCTTTCAAAGGCACAGTTTTAGTATCATATAGTCCAGTCAATCTTACAGTCATTAATTATTAATATACTCTGTGACAAGTATGTCATATAGATATGAGTAGTTGCCCTGGTTTTTTTGCAGTAGTGAATTTTACAGGTGTGTGCACTGTGCTGAAGTGTGGAGGAAGGAGCCCTGATTCTTCTTGATAGTGATCCTGAAAGTCTGTATAAGAGAAGGTCTTGCATTTGTGCCATCCTTTAATAAAAAAGATGGTTTTGCTCCTGGGACTGAAGTTAAAGATGTAGTGAGCCATTGTGTAGTTACTGGGGATTGAACCTGGTCCTCTGGAAGTGCAGCCGGTGCTCTTAACTGCTGAGATGTTGCCCTATCCCAGCCATCTTATTATAAATCTTTCTATAACTTGATTGCCATCATAGGCAATTACTAAATTTTGAATATTCCTATTTTTCTAAGACTTTTAGTATTTACATACCACTTAGTTAAGGACTGTGTTCTATGCAGTGATTTTTTTTCTTAATATCTTCCTCTATAAAGTAACAGGAACAGAAAATCTTTTAATAGTGCCTTTTAGCATTAAAGACATTGTTTCATATTATTTGTAGATTATTACTGGATTTCACTTGGTATACTGATTAACAAATTATGTGATTATCAAAAATTTATGTATTTATAAGGAAGAATTTAATGATTTTTTTTCTAACTCCAAATAACTGCATGCTTTGGGTGTGTAATGTGAAAAATATCATAACTTGTTTCCTAAGATTTCCTAGTTTCATTTCCTTTCTTGGATTTAAAAAAATTTAGTGCTGTTTTGTTTCTAGGGACTTGCTTTTCAGTAACTCCCCTCCCCCAGCTCTTGTTCCCTGCAGTGGGTAATACATCTTTCTACTTTCTTAAAAATAAATAAATAAATAAAATTAGTGCGGTTGACTGTGGAGGTCAGAAGGTATTAGATCCCCTGGAGCTGGAGTTAAAGTTTATTTTGAGGTAGTTGGCATTGGTACTGGAAACTGGAATGTATGACTGCATGTGTGTTTCATCTTATATTCCACACTTTGTTAGCCAGTGTTGTATTTCTCATCCATAGGTAATTGTTTTGTTATCTAATTTCATTGATACTACTTATTAGAAATTTTGAAAAATTTCAAAATTACCATTCCACTGCCTTTAACCTTTACACAGTACTCTGTGTAAATTTTTTTTTTTTTGGATAGGACAAAGGCTAAATTGTGCACCATATTGTTCTGCTAGGAATTTTCTAACAGGAATTTTCAGGCTCATATTGTTTATATTTTGTGCTTTTAAAAGATGTACTTTGACCAGCCATATAATAATCTTCAATATGTATGAACAGGTCCTTATGATTGTTTTACAATAGAACTACCTGAATCAATCATATCATTTAATTTTAAATGAAAATCTAATAGAATGAAATTTTGATTTGGTTCTAACTTGGGAAGAATAAGAATTAAAGCCCTGGGGCTGGAGAGATGGCTCAGTGGTTAAGAGCACCGTCTGCTCTTCCAGAGGACCCGGGTTCGATTCCCAGCACCCACATGGCAGCTAACAACTGTCTGTAGTTCCAGTTCCAGGCAAACACCAAGGCAAATAAGTAAATAAATAAAGTTTAAAAAAAAAAAAAAAAAAAAAAAAAAAAAAAAAAAAAAAAAAAAAAAAAAAAAAAAAAAAAAAAAAAAAAAAAAAAAAAAAAAAAAAAAAAAAAAAAAAAAAAAAGAATTAAAGCCCTTATAATGAGATAGTGTGTAACAGTTACTTAATCATTTCTTCACATTGGAGGCATTCAAATTTACATTAAAATTGTTTCTTAACTTACTAAGGTGGCCTAATACACCATTGTCTCCTTATCTATGGCTTACTTTCCATTATTTTAGTTGCTCATGGTCAGATATGTGATCTGTATATGGAAAACTCCAGAAAAAATGATTTGAGTGAAAAATTGCAAACTTGTCTGAAGAGCATGATTAATCTCATATTGTTCTGTGTTGTATGGCTTAGGATATAAATTGTTTCTCTGTCTCATTAGGATATTTTGAGAGGTGGAAGCCAGGAAAAGAGGTTATATTTTCAAAGTGATTTTCTTCTGTTTTCATACCACAGTCAACAGAAAACTTATGTGACCCCAGAAGGCTTGAGAATCCAATTCAGTTCTGAACGTGTGGACTTGGAGATGCCATCATCCATAGGCTGATGGCTCTGTCCTCAAGACAGCTTCCAGTGCCATCACTGCTACTTTAGTTGCTATTCACAGACTTTATATCATCTGTGCTTTGTTTAACTGGCTATAAATTGGTATTTCCTGATTACTCTCTTTGGGTTTACTAGTTTATTATAAATTGTATTACAAATGACAGAGATGAATAAATGGATAGAGTAGAAGGGGTTTGAAGCTTCTTTGCCCTCTCATTGTATATTGCCTTCTGGGAACTTCATGTGCTCAACTAACTAGATGATCTCCAAACCCTGTCATTTGTGCACTTTATGAATACCTATGACACAGACTGACGACAAAAGCATAGACAACCATGTCAAAATGTGTGTTGCTGTTAATAGACTATAACGTGTTTGAAAGCTGGTAGGCAGGGAAGGGAAATCCTGTCTGCTTCAGCAGAGTTTTGGGCTCTAAATACCTACCCTTTCTCCAGAGTATGAAGTAGAATTCTTCTAGATAAGTGCTTTTCAATCTTCCTAATGCTGCTACTCTTTAATACAGTTTTTCATGCTGTGGTGACCCCAACCATAAAATTATTTTTGTTGCTACTTCATAACTGTAATTTTGCCACACTTATGAAGCATAATATAAATATCTGATGTGTGATCATGGTGAAAGGGTTATTTGACACCCAAAAGGATCATGGCCCACAGGTTTAGAACCACTGCTCTAGACTGAGGAGGGTCTTGTGATTTATTATAAGACAAAAGTAGGTCAGAGACTGTGTATGTGTGTGTGTGTGTGTGTGTGTGAGAGAGAGAGAGAGAGAGAGAGAGAGAGAGAGAGAGAGAGAGAGAGAGATTCTTTACCATATTTTGAGAAAGAGAAAGTCTCTTTCTGTGGTCTACTTTGGAGAGGGAGTTACATACCAGGAACTATAGATGAAAACCAAAATATATATATCATAGTATCACATTCCCCTCATCTTACCCTGAAACCTTAAACTATTTGAGCATTATTTCTCTGCTTCACTGAGTCTTTGACAACCACAATTCTGTTCTTTCAGCTAATTCAACATTTTTTAGCTTCCAGATATAAGTAAGCTTATATATAGTATTTTTCATTCTGGGTCCGACTTACGCAGATGACAAGATTTGCTGCTTTTAAGTCTCAGTAGTAGTGCTTTGTAAGTGTTTTTTCATCCACCCGTTCATCCATGGACTTCAGTTGATTCTATATCTTGCTTAAACAGATAGCATTGCAGTGAACATTTAACTACATATATGTTAAATATATTGATTTAATTTTCTTTGTATACCCCAAACTGGGATTGCTAGGTCATATGGAAGTACAGTTTTTAAGTTTTAAGGAACTTTCATACTGTTTTCCAGAATGTCTAAAGTGTAATTCTGTCTCAAAACTAGCTGTTGTTAGTTGTGTCATACTAACATCCCAGCCAATTAAAGGAAAATAAGTCTATTGAGAATGTAAAATGTCCTTATACATACTGAATAAAGACTTTTCAGTGTGACTGCTTCTGGATTACCAACACGCTCACCAATACCCTCATCAAGTAACCCTATACTGTCACTGTAAATACACCCAGTAAACCTGTGTTCTCAGAGTAGTCACCCTGCCTTCCTTTGATTACTGTTTACACAGTTTCCATTTCTTTACTTTCAGCTTATATGTGTCCTTACAGTTGAAATGAGTCTCTCTTCAGGCAGCATACAATTAGATCTTTTTTTCCCCTGATTAATTACTTTTTGTCTATTGATTGAAGAGTTAATATTTACATAGCGAATGATAGGTAATGAGTTGCTATTTCCATTTTGTTGTTTTCTGACTTTTGTAGTGCCTTTGTTCCCTCTCCTCTTTCTACCTTCTTTTTATATTTTACTAATATCATTATTTTCTCAAGATATTCTTTGATTTCTTTCTTTTCTGTGTTTATTTACTACTTATTTTTTCTTTTTGATTACCATAAAGTATCTTTAGTCTATTTTAAGCCAATAACTTCAAACACATAAAGATTATATACTTTATTTTCTCATCTTATTAATATCATAGTTTACAACTGTGTAAAGCATTCACTAACACTGTCATAACCCTATTAATTTTTGCAGTCAATTTATCAATAATGCCCAAGTCTTATGAATGTGGATATATCCTCAGTGGGAACTTACTGCTGAAATGATGGCTTTGATTTTCAGGTAGCTGTTTTCAAAGTACGATAACTAAATATTTTTTTTTAAAAACCTTGTGTCTTAACATTTGTAATACAATTAGAAGTTATTTAATCTACCATTATTACAGAATCTGTGTACTGAATCTAACTTTTACAGATTTATTTTTATGCTTTTAAGTAACACATTTTTATTTCAATTTGATGAATTCTCTTATTTCTTGTAAGGTAGGTTTAGGAGTGATGAACTACTACAGCTTTTGTTTGGGAAAATATTTCTCTTCATTTCTGAAAGATAGCTCTCTTCTTGGTTGGCAGTTTTCTCTAGAACTTTGGACATATCGTGCTAGTTAGTGTTTCTGTCTATGAGATTTTTATCAAGAAACCACTGACAGCTGTTGCCTTGGTTATAATAAGACAGAAGGATGAAGGATTCAAGGTCAGGACGAGACTATGTAGACACTGTCTCCAAAACAAAACAGAAATACAGTGATGTATGATTGCCTACACCATAATCAAAACAAGCAACAAGAAAAGCAAAATATAAACAAAAGACAATTTGTATTTGACTTTGAGAAATTAATCATAGTATATCTTGATAAAGGTATCTTTTGTGTGTGGGGTCGGGGGTTTCGATACAGGGTTTGGCTGTGTAGCCCTGACCATCCTAGAACCCACTCTATAGATCAGGCTAATCTCAAACTCAGAGAACCACCTGCCTCTGCCTCCTGAATGCTGGGAGTAAAGTCATGCACCACCATTGCCCACAATAAAAGTATCTTTATATTGAATTTTTTCACTTCATGAATCTGAATGCTTATTTCTATAGATTTTGGACTTTTCTATTATTTTTTAAAATAGATTTTCTCTTTAATTTCTCATCTTATTAATATCACAGCTTATCACTTGAACTTCTTTCTCTTATTCTGGAATACTCTTACTGTGTACATTGGTCTGCTTTGTAATACTCCTTGAGTCCTGGAGGTTTTTCCCACTCAGTGTTTATCAGGCTGACCAATAGACTGATTCTTTTCTTTGATTGAATATGCTCTATGAAAATTTTAAGTTTTGTAGTTGTGCTAATTAGTTCAGATTTTATTATCTATTACTTATTTTTAGACTGTATAGCCCAGGTTTCCTTCAAACTCTTCTGATTATTTTTCTTCCTCCCACCAAATGTTGAGTTTTGAGGTATGTATACTGTGCTTGCCTCATATCTGATTCTTTTTTTGCTTCCTCTCATTAATTTCTCATTTTGTGCATGTATTGTTTTCCTGATTTCATTTTGCTTGCTGTTTGTATCTTCTTGTGGCTCACTGAACTTCTTTATGATTATTATTTCAAAAGCCTTGATCAAGTATTTCATAGATTTCTTTTTATTTAGGATGCTTTTAAATTCTGTTCCTTGAGTGGTATTGTGTACTCCATTCATGACCCTTACAGCCTTGTATTGGTGTGTATATGTTTGAAGAAGTTTGCACCTATTCTGCTCTCTATAGATTGGCTTTTGCTGGGAAAGTTTTTTGCTTTTTTTGTTTGCTTTTTACAATTTAGCTCATGCAGGGATTTTGGACAGGCTGTCTGATGTATCTGTGGATATATAGGCTATATTCTCTAGCAGATTAGCTAAAAAATACTTTATTCAGCAGGTGAATAGGCCAGGTTTCTGGGTCTATAGGGGCTTACTTAGAGTGTGAGTCTGCTAAAGTATTCTTAGAGCATGAGTCTATAATGAATGAGTCTGTTAGTATAGTCTGAAAATATGATAAATAGGGACAGATGATAGAAACAGCTCTGCCATAAACAAGGGATTTGTGTTTAGAACACACAATAGAAAGATTGACAGCATCATAATTGGAAGTAGAGGCAAGATCCAGGTCCGTGTGTGATGGGGGTCATCACAGTTTAACTTGTTTTTCCCATTGTGAGTGCGGCTCTCCTGGATACAGTGCATGGAATACTTGTTAGAGGACTGAAAATGGAAGAACAGTGGGAATATTTTGGGGAAAATCTGAACCATTCTTAAGTTTAGAATTTTTTTTTCCCCTCTAGTATCTGCTAGTTAGAGCTTACTGCCACTAAACAGCACTAGGATACAGACAAAGACATCTTCATCTTCAGTAGGAACTTTCTAATTCTGATTTGAAGAGCAGGGAAAGAGTACTTCTCATGCTGAGACAGATCATGTAGAAACCCTCCCTAATCTCCCGCCTTATTAATGGGGGTAATTTACTCACATAAGAAAATTCTCAGAGGAGACCCTGCTCTACTAGTGGAGCTGTTATGTTACTACAGCTTGTTTTCCAGGGGTACCAGAACACTGGAAAATACGGAAAAGACTATAAAGAAGATTAGCTCGGAAAGTTATGAACACCAAGGTTATGAACACATCTGAGCTTTACAGTATGGATCTGACTGTAATTATCATTCCAAAAACTTTTCAGGGTTGATCTAATAGATCACTGACCAGAGCACAGAACAACCTGTGGGTAGCATATAGGCAAAATAGATAAAACTAGAACTGTGAATAAAAGCTTTCAGAAATGGAGCTGACAGGGGGCTGGAGAGATGGCTCAGTGGTTAAGAGCACCCTCTCCTCTTCCAGAGGACCCGGGTTCGATTCCCAGCACCCACATGGCAGCTCACAACTGTCTGTAGTTCCAGTTACAGGCAAACAAATAAATAAAGTTTTTTTTAAAAAAAAAAAAAAAAAGAAAGAAAGAAAGAAATGGAGCTGACACTAGCCAGTAGATTAAATAAGACTTGAAGAATCATAATTTAAAATATTGAGAAAGTTCAGATATAGTCTAAAATTACACACAAAAATTAGCAAATTACACATAAAGGTGGTGTAAAGAGAACTAGGAAATGCCAGTTTGTAAGGGAAAAGATGAGATATGTTAATCCCAGGCTGAATCAATGGAATTACTAGACAAAAATGTCTCTTATAAAAAATGTTTCAAGAGCACTTACATGAACCTTCTCAAAATGAACAGAAAGACAAAGAATTTAATGAGAAAATAGGAGACACAAAAAGGAATCTAATAGGAATTTTAGAACTAAAATGTAATAACCAAAAAATACATACTTGGTAGGCCCCTTAGCAGAATGAAGACAGAACAGGAATCTATGACCTTGAAACTGTAAATACAGAGTATTAAAATCTAAACAAACCCCCAAAGTATCAAAATCTATAGATAAACAAACAAATGGCGAGCCTTGGAGATGTGTAGGACAGAAAAAGTTAACGTGTGCCATTGGCATTCAAGAAGATAAATAGAAGTATTTAAATAGTATTTTAAAAATAGCTGACTATCATAGTTATCAATAAAATGTAAAGAAATTTATACCAGTGACTATTGATTAATCAGTCTGCTAAAAATTAAAAACAAAGGTCTAGAAATCAGTCTGAGAAATGGAAACAGCAGTTTCAGTGATTATAAAGATTAGAGGCTATGGCAGTGGGTGGAGTGTCACCCAGCGACTGTGTTTAACTGAGCATGCACAAGGCCCCTGCCTGAGTGTCATAGTAGTGTCCTACCTCCCTGCCTCTCATACAGAGTAGAAAAAATAGATGTAAATAAGATTACACAATCACCAAATAGCCAGCGAAATACATTAAACTTTACTAGTGTTTTGCAGCAGAGTGTCCAGTTTAGCTGGAAGCTCCCTGTTTTAGCTAGGCTGTCTGGTGACTCAGCCACCGGGGTTTGCATGCCTCCACTCAATCAGTGCTTCAGTAAATAGGCAGATACCAGGCTTTTATATGAGTTTCTGGGATTCAGGTCCTTGTTCTAGTGCAGTAACTACCTTACCCACTTAGCCATCATCCCAGCCCTACTTTCATTATTAATAAAAGAAATACAAATTAAACAGAAGTCTGTAAGATTTGGGGGCATATTGAATATTAATTTATGAACATCTCAGGTGGCAGAATCCCTAGGGGGAACAACAACAAATTCTAACATTGAGTTGGTCAGTTAAAATACTAAGCTTTTCCAGATGTGGTAGCACAGCCTTTAATTTCAGCACTCAGAGACAGGCAGATCTCTCCATTCCAGGACAGCCAGGGCTATACAGAGAAATTCTGTCTCAAAAATCCAAAATAAATGAAATATCAAGCCTTATAAAATGAATTTGTAAAATTGTTTATTTGGAATATAGAGTTAAAAGGATCTAAACACGCACATTTCCTTGAAAATAATGAGATGTTTTGAAATTAACGTATCCTTTGACAATTCTTACATGTACATAATGTGCTGATCTCTTCATTCTCTCCTAACTCGCCCACCCCCACCAGTGCTTCTCCTTCCTACCTCACTTTTATTTTTTGTTTTGTTCTTATTTTGCTTTGTGACCTGTTGATTTAACCAGAGTCACTAATGTGGGACATGGGTGTGAGGCTGTTGCCCTAGAGCATGAATAATTAACCAAGGGCCCCATCACTGAAGATACCTTCCTGTCATCCAGCAGCCCTTGGCTGCTTTTAGCTTCCTGAATAAGGTGGGAACCCTTGAGCCCCTCCCTGACATTTTTTTCCTTTTACAGGCAGCACCAACTGTTAGGAGTTCATGAGTGCTTTTGCTGTCTTGTCCGTAAGAGAGTATTTCATGGTCTTCTTTATTGCTTTGCTCCTATGTGTTTGCTTTCTCCTCTTTATGTTTCTTGACCTTGAATGGGTGTCTATTCAATAATGAGCATATAACAATCACATATTTTTAGTGTCTTGATCTGCTGTGTTATTTGCTGTAAAAAGAAACTTCTTTGATTAAGGCTGAGGACAGCCTTACTCTATGTACATAAATATAAATATTGAAGAAGTTGTCAAATTTGGTCACTTAGCAAAGCAATAGCTGTAAATTTCACCTCGTGCCTAGGACTTACCCAACACATGGACTGCCCCCTTCAGAGTGGGTCTCAGATCCAGTCCGAAATTGACTAGTTACTCCATAGTAGCTGTGCCATTATTGCAGTAGTAAGCACCTTTTGCCTAGCAAATGAGTATTGTAGCCTGAAAAGTCTAAAGCTGGGAAGAACCATTATTGACTTTCATCAAGCAACATTTTGTTTTCTTTGCACCTCCTGAGGTACTTCAGATATAACTTATATAACAGGGAAAAAACAAATATTTGAAATGGATTTTATTTTAAAAATATTCACACACTGTCAAAAATATGGCTTTCTATTGAAGTATCTTTTAATTTTCTGAGTTATTTTTAAAATCTTACTAACAGCAGAATATTAAGTTGTTAATGTTAATTGAGTTGCCAAGTTTATAATAGACTCAGATATGAATATCTTCTGCCAATTATTTTCTGTATTTACAATTACTATATTTATGAAATCTATTGGTGCTGACCCTCATGGTACCTTCTAGGTAAATCATCTACAAAAGAACAAAAATTAATAAATATGCTTGATATACATTAATTTAATTACTATTAAGTCTTATATAGGGTAAATGCATTCTTAAAAACTTTCTTTCTATGAGAATTTTTTGAAAAAACGACGTATTCAAAAAGACAAGCTCTCTAGGACAGAAGGAAATACAGCAGATGGCAGAATTAGAGCACTGCCTTTTAAAGTTGCTGCTGTCTGACCCGTGAAGGAGACTTGCCCAGGACCATGTGGTAAAGATTTACCCTGCTTAAAGATGTCCAGGCACATAGCCCAGAATAAGATACATTAGAACTACGATTACAAGAAGGGAGGGGTTACAAGAGAAAGGACACTCTGGGCCAGGACAGTTGATGAGAGGAAGAATGGTAAGAAGAACTAAAGAAAAACCAAGGAGCTGGTGGGAAAAGAGTACTGTAGTGCTTGATACAGATAAAGCTGGATGGAGAGGGTCTTGTGGTCAGCATAAGCAACATGAGTTTTGCTTTTAGTTTTCAGGGCTTTTTAAGGTGTTTTTTTTGTCATTGTTTTTTGTTTGTTTTAAGATAAGGTCTCATATACAGCCCTGGCTGTCCTAGAACTCACTCTGTAGACCAGGCTGGCCTCAAACTCAGAGATCCTCCTGCCTCTGCCTCCTAAAAGCTTTGATTAAAGACATATGCGACCATGTCTGCTACTGAAATATTGCTAAGCTAAATAACCATTTTAGTTAGGATGGAGAGTAGAGAACATGAAGTTCAGATGAAGAAATCATTTTGGGAAAACTGCACCAGGTGCAGGTTCAGATAGCACATAGACTAGTAAGGAAGCATTTACGATAACCTAGGAGGGTGTGGTAACGGTTCAGATGAAGATAGTGGAGTTAAAGCCAGGAGAAGGTGTATATTCAATTTGGAGGGTGAGGCAGAAGGAAAGGCCATGGTGACTCTCAGTTCTGGTTCTAACTGTAGCTGGTGGTAGCACTTGCTCAGACAGGAAAATTAAGAAATGTGGGAAGAGCTCCCAAGTGTGGTTCTGACTGTGTGGTATTTTAGATGCCTGACAGCCCTCCAGGTAGAGATGGGAGGGACAACATTAGTTATGTGGGGCTGAAACTCACTGGAAAGACTTAAGCTAGGCACACACTCATGAAAGGATAGCTGAGAAGAGCATTTTCAATACAGCCTTGATTATTTTAATCTTATTTAGCTGAGAATAATAAGTTAAAGCAAGGCCAGAGAGATAGCTCAGTCAGTAAGATACTTGTCTTGTAAGCATAAGGAACTGAATTTTAGAGCATTTGTGTGTCTGGGGGTGGGTAGTGCTTTTTAAACCTGCTTATAGTTGTTACTTCTTATTCCTGTTAATTTAGACATAAGTGATTGCATAAAATAAAACAAGCTGCTGAATCTCTAGTACATTTTAAATTTGATTGAGGTGATAAGTTTGTAATTTTAGACCACCATGTTAAAGCTTTAGCTTTATTTAGTCTGATTCATTTGTTTGTTTGTTTGCTTGCTACTTAACACAGGCGGACCTGGTTCTCTATGTTGTCCAGGTTGATCTGAACCAATTGACCTCTCTACATCCCCTCTGCAACAGCCTCCTGAGTCAAGGGAGTATAGACATGTACCACCAAGCCTAGATTTTAGGCCTTTTGTTTTTGTTTTAATTTTACAGACGCTTTATGAAATTATTTTTTAACAGCCCCATGAATTTTTAATTACTATGAATTTGGATGTTATGATTGTTTTAAAGTCTATTAATAACAGGGAACTGATCCTGTCAATAAGCACAGTAGAAAAAGCCTGTTTTTCATTTAGTGGGTAATTGTACAGTGGCAGATACATTACAGACATATGTATTACTGTATTACAGAAATGGAGGGCCTTGAGATTTGCTTTATGGAATTCTTTTTTTTTTTTTAAACTTTATTTATTTCCTTGGTGTTTGCCTGGAACTGGAACTACAGACAGTTGTTAGCTGCCATGTGGGTGCTGGGAATCGAACCCGGGTCCTCTGGAAGAGCAGACGGTGCTCTTAACCGCTGAGCCATCTCTCCAGCCCCCGCTTTATGGAATTCTTAATCTGTTCATTTTTGTGCTTTATTTGTGATGACTTATTTTGTTTCTGTATAACAAAATGGAATTATTTATTAATGCAAATTTGTTGTAACTTTTGGAAAAGTTTAGAAAGAGGTATATTTTTGTTTCTTGAAAGATGAAAATTTTAGATAATGAATGATATTGCCATATAATTTTAAAAGACATGGTAAAGTATCTCAGAATTTATCTTCTATTATCTCTTTTTGAGTCGTGTGTAGGTTTATTGATTTTTTTAATTCAATCACCTGTAGGTTTGTTTTTTTTTTTTTAAAAAAATCTTATGAAACATGTAAATGTAATTTTACTATAGCAAAACATACGATTTGTGAAATTATTTGACATATGTAGTCAGAAGTTTCTGTGTCCCACCTGGCTAGTCTGGCAGCCATTTAGTCCCCCATAATCACACAAAGGCTTGTATTAATTATGAATTGTTTGGCCTATGGCCCAGGCTTATTACTTGTTACTCTTTAACCCATGATTCTTACCCATGTTTAAGCATATGGCGTGGTGCCTTTTCTTCAGAGCAGCATTCCTTTCTTGCTTCCTCTGCTGCTGGCTGCTGTTTCTCTGCTCTTCATTTTCTCAGAATTCTCCTTGTCTGGTTGCTTTGCCTATACTTCCTGTCTGCCTAGCTTCAAAGTTTTAGTAAAATCAAAGTTTTATTAAACCAATAGTGACAAATATTTACAGTGTACAAAAGCATAGTCCCATAGCAGACATATTTTAGGCAAACAATTTTCTGTTATTTAGGCATTGTTTTAGGTTTGGGCTTCTAAGCTATGATCCTGTGAGTGAACTTTGGAATCCATAAGATTCCTTCCGTCCTTCATGTGTATATGGTGGAAGGGAAAGAGTGCTTCTACTCCACTGAGCTTTTCAATCCCTCCCTACAGGAATAAGGACAAGAGCCGTTGGTTTACATAGGGAAATCCTCAAATATTTAATGATACTAATTATAAGAAATGAAAATAAGTCACACACACAGTAGTTTTATGATACAGATGTCACCTGAGTTAGGTAAAACTCATTATCTGTTCATGCTGTTTTTAACTTAATGCAGATGGAGGAAGCGAGGAACCACCGGATCGAAGACAGTCAAGTGTAGATTCTCGCCAAAGCCGCTCTGGGCAAGGTAAATTTTTTTCAGTGTCAGGTATTTCTTCATACTTCTTGGGGACTGGGATTTTGCTCCGTTTCTGTTAGGTATTGTAATTTCTCATTTAGAGTTTATTGATGTAATCAAATGGGGCCTTGTGTCTCATTTTAAAATGATAGTAAGACCTAAATTTTTTTTCCAACATTAACAATAAATGTCTAGATTCTACTTTTGGAAAGTATCAAAGTAAAATTTTAACACCATCATTTGTTGGAGTATAATTACATACTGCCTTTTCTTCTTTCTCTCTCCCTCCATCTCTTCTTCTTCTTCTTCTTCTTCTTCTTCTTTTTTTCTTCTTCTTCTTTCTTTTTGTAAAGACACAGTCTTAGGTAGCTCAGGCTGACCTTCAGCTATGTAACTAAGGCTGATCTTGAATTTCTGGTTCTCTGGCCTCTTCCTCAGTGATAAGTGTGCACCACATCCAGTATATGTGATTCAGGGTGGAGATTCTACCCAATACTTCATGAGTGCTAGACCAGTAGTCTCCCAACTGAGCTACAACTCCCTACATACTGCATGTAAAATTTTTCAGCAAAATATTTGTTGTCATAGCTGTCTGAGAAGAAATGATAAGATTGCTGTATTCTTTTAAAGTCTTCCCACTTATTTTCCTTTTGTATTTAAGTTGGTTTTGTGGTTTGAGTATTTTTCTTTTTACTTTTTTTATTAATTTTTTTTTATCTAGCTACTGTTCAGTTTTTTGTTTTGTGGTTGTAATATAATCCCATTTCCTCATTTCTTTTTTTTTCTTCTAAGCCCTCCCATATTTTTTATACATATATGTATATATGTGTGTGTTTATATATGTATATATTAAATAAAAACTGTTCAGTCTGTATAATCTTATTTGTATTTATGTTTTCAGGACTGAACCAACTGGTATGCTCTTCCTTGAGGTAGACTGCTTCTCCCACTCTCAGCATTCTTTAGTTGCTGTCGTTCTTTGTGTAGGGTTGAGGCAGAGTGGTCTTTCTCTCATCTACTTTGACATGTTATTTGTTGTTGTCTCTGTTTAGCTCATGTTTAGGCAGTCATGTTGGTGAAGCTCTATGGTTATAGCTTCTGACATTGCTAGGAGATACAGTCTCACAGTGAACTTTCTGATCCTCAGGATCTCATAGTTTTTCCATCCTCCTGAAATGCTTCCTGAGCCTTAGGTGTGATAGTTGTTTTGTAGATATCTTTATCAGGACTGAGCTCCATAACTCTGCATTGTGCTTGGATGTAGTTTTTTTTAATGATCTCCATATGTTGCAAAGAGAAGTTTTCTTGATGAGAGATGAGAACTACATTTATCTGTGGGTATAAGGACAAATATCTAGAGTGCAGTCAGGAATCATGCTGGCTTAGTAATCATACTATTAACTACTTTTTTAAAAAACCCTCAGATTATACATAAATTAAGGTGTGTTATAGGTTTCCCTCCAAGATCCATGATTGCACTAGCTCTGGATAGTTGAGGTTTCCAGTATCAGGCATAATTTTACTCTTGGTGAGTGGGTCTTAAAACCTGTTAGAGACTTGCTGGCCAAGGTATGCTTGCCACTACTACACCCTTGGGATCATTGTGCAATACTGGTTGTGGTTTATAGATGTCATAGCTGAGTAAGACTGTTAGTTGCTTCCCTCTTTTGGAAGCTTCCATGGCACCTTTTGGTATTATGAAAGCTTCCCAAGGGAGGAAGCATTTAAGTCAATGTCAGGTAAGGGGGCTTTGAACTCTGTATCTGCCTGAATTGCATGGTGTCGGCAGCAATAGGTACTTATCTTCTCCCTCTGCTGGGCAGGGACAAACAAGGGCAACAGCAATAGTCTATAATGTTTTGGTAGTCTCTTGGACAACCTTGACTGACAACACAAAAGGGGGCTTCTCTTGCTTGGTGGTGAGGTTTTGTTGTTGTTGTTTTAAACATAATTCTTCATTGATTCTTTGGGAATTTCACATTATGCAACCCAAACCCACTCACCTCCCAGTTCCTCCATATTCATCCTTCACTCCTGCAGCATGCCCCCTCAAATTAATTAAAACCCAAACAAAATAAACAAATGAACAAACAAACCTACCTCATCCTCTGCTTTTCCAGCACCTCTTTATTCATCCTAGCAGAAGTGGATGCTTCAGTGTGTCACAAAGTATACTCTTTTGTCAGTCATCTCCACCTACAAAACATTCATTGCAATGAGTCATTGGTCTGGTTCAAGGCCCTGGGGTTTCAACTCACATGATTGCTATTACCTCCTGTGGTAACACAGGCCATGGACATCATCACAGACCCCAGCTGCAGCAGAACTGGACCCAGACATGCCCTCAGCAACAGCTCTAGCCTGGACATCACCATGGTCCTGGTGGCAGCAAAGGCTACAGTAAGGCCCTCAGACACCAACATGGTCTCAGGTGGCTGTTTAGACTCTTAGCGTCCTCTTAGCCCCTAGTGGCAACAGGAGCCAATGGCTGCTGCTTGGCCACAGACCCAGACATAGCCACAGCAACAGCCTGGGCTCAGACAACACCATATCTCCTTGTGGCAGCACAGATAAAACAGATCATCATGGCCCTCAGACACCAACATGGCTACAGGTTGTGGTCCATACTCCCAGCTTCCACAGATAATATATGGCCTTTTCAGTTTGAGTCCTTGTATGTTTCTGTCTCCTATTAAATTCTGTTCTCAAGTCATAGGTTGTTTTTCATCATTGCCGTCAGTCTTACATTTGTGTTTTCTTGGGTGTCATTTAGGTGTTTATTCTTCTTAAGTTCTTTTTCCTTAATTTCATTGAGCAGTTTCTTGTGTCTTCTTTAAAGTTCTGAATTCTTTGATGTGGTTTATGATTTTTGTTTTAAGTTTTGTGTCTGGGGTTTATCTAGGTAATTCACATTGACAAACATTTCTACAAGACTGGTAGGTTTTGGAGAGAAGACACAGACTTGCAATGAGACCTGGACATATGGACTGCTTTTGGTAGTTCTAAGTCTGATATGGATAGTGCAGGTTGGGTTAGAAGAGAGGGTGTATAGATAGGTAGGTTGAGTCTAGAGGTCAGAAATGGCTCAGGTGTAATGAAATAGGTGGACCGAGGGGATTGGGCTGGAATTAAGAGAAAATAATGTAGCCTCAAAATAAGGAAACACTATAAAAAGGGTGATGCTATATATCTTCTGAAAGTGGCTTAGACACTTGAATTCTGATGTCAGAAATGAAAGCATTATGTAAATACACCTTGACGATGAAGGTCAGCTATCAAAGCCTCCAACATTTTATCCTCCTTTCTCCGTCTGACTCTTGAGTCCTGAGGTTGTGGTATACACCACTGTGCATGATAAAATGATTTACCTTAGTGTCTATGAGCACTTCAAAAGGAGAGTGTTTTATGCTATTTAAACATGGAAGGTTTGGTCTGATTGGTTGATAATGTTCAGTCATGATCTTTGTATTTTTGCTTATTTCTGTCTGTCTGTGCTGTCGGTTATTAAGAGGAGAATATTGACATCTAAGTCAGTCAGTGTGGAGCTGCCCATTTCTCCTTGCAGTTCTCTTATATTTCTCCATACCACTAGTTCTGTGGTCACAGACTTCCCTTCTCTCAGAGACTGTGTTCCTTAGATACAGCTGCTTGTGAGGCAGGGTTGCTTTGGACAGAACTAAAGAAAAAGATGAAAGGAGAAGCAGTAGATCTCACCCCTTTTCTCAATCCAGCTTGTGTGAATTGGTTCTCTCCTTCCACTTTTGGGTCCTCAGGGTCAGAACTCAGATTTCAGGTTTGACAGCAAGCACCTTTATCCACTGAGCCATCTCACCAGCTGCTCCTCTGTGTTTAGTGTGATGTTTTCTTTTCCTCATGGATACTTAACACTCAAAATACCCAATATAATTAATACATTACAAATATTAGTCAACCAAACAGATGCGTGTCCCTTTAGAACAAATGACTAACAGCAGATACCACCATATCATATGATTATCTGCTCTGACTGTGAATAGTTTCAATTTCATGTTTCTTCTCCATCCATAGAGGACATGTAAGGTATCTAGTGCACTGTGACAGCATATTTTTGGCTTGAGAGTCTCCTTTCTCAGACACAGCCATATTCTTTGCTCCAGTTAAGGGTCAGAGAAACCTCTGAGGTCTGCTGTTAACCACATACATATGGTAGATGGGAGATGATCCTGACTACTTGTGCTCTACTTACTCATATTGCTGTCTGTGGATGTTGCTCCTTATATTTGTTCCTTCTGTGTTTAAATTGGATCTAATAATAAACACACTGGACTGTAGTTATGCAGCATCTTTGTATGCATGCTTTGATCTAGGCTGCAATTTCCTCCATTTAATTGCATTTATTTTCTGTGACTTTATTTTATTATTACTTTATGTGGTATGAGTGTTTGCCTGCATGTATGTTTGTATACCACTTATGTACCCAGTTTGGGCAGAGGCCAGAAGAGAGCATTGGATTCCCTGGAACTGGAGTTCAGACAGTTTTGAGCTGCCATATGGTGATAAAAATTGTATCACCATACCTAGATGACATTATTTTCCATAAGAAAATACTTTATATCTTTTGATTTTTTTTTCCTTTTGCTGGTTTGTTTCTTTGTTTTTGAGACAGGATTTCCCTATGTAGCCTAGCTAACCTGAAACTTGCTATGTAATAGACCAAAATGGCTTTGACTTGTTGCAAACCTCCTGTCTCTGCCTCTTGAGTGCTGGGATTTATAGACAAACACCAAGTATGCCTGGCTATCTACTTTTGGTAGTATGTATTTAGAATTTAGCATTATGAAAATTTTCTTAAACAGCAATAGAAGCCTTTGTAGAGGTCACTCTTTACTTATCCATATTATTGAAGAAAAGTAATAAAAGCATGGTCACGAAAAAAGTTGAAATTATATTGAATGTATAGAAATATTTTAATTTAAAGTATCCAAGTTTTTCTAATAACAGATGTTTACAAAAACTTGGGGAAAATCCTCTATAATTCTTAATGAATAGCCATGGACAATTGGATGGCAAAGGATGAGGAAGAAACCTATTAGTAAAGCTTGAAGTAAAATTATTATAGAATCAATATGTGTTGTATTTCATTGGAGGAGCAAGTTGGATTTAATGTTTTATTAACAGTAAAAGATTAAAGAGCTGTTTCCCACAAGGGGGCAGAATGAGACAACTTGAAAACTTAACACTCTAAAATGTAAATATGGTAGATAAAGTATCAGCATTTACTTAAAATACATAGAATTATTAGGAAGGGGAAATTACCAAGAGCCAGAAAGGAACAGAGGTAGCTCACAGATCACTCCATATATGGTAGCATGCGTTGAACTTAATTACCTAGCTGTTTACCAGTGCATGTGTTGAGCCCTGCCAGACTGGACGCTTTTCTTTTTTTTTTTTGTTCACTATTTTTATTTTTTATTCTTTAACCTTCAGTGTCCATCAAAAACAGAACAAACAAAATGACATTGTTTTATGGACACTTTTCTATGGTTATCAATTTAGTGTTGATGCAATTTCTACTGTTGAATGTATATTTAAATTCTGCCTCCTTAATGAGGCCATTGGTCAGAGGTAGTGAGTGAATAAAGAGATTGGTTGAGTCCCCAAATCAGATTGTTTTGTCTACTGTGTTAAGCAGTTCCTTCTCATAAGCTTGCTCTTTGGCAGGCATTTATAGGGGACATGGATTACATTTATAGTTTGTGCTCTTTCAGAGTCTTCTTTCTACATTTCTTATTCCCAAATCTCTTTGTCATCACTTTATTTTTTTCTTCCAAACCCCAAATAGCCTCTGAAACCATTCAACACTATATACTAGTCAATATCTAACAATAATACCTCTGTCAATTTTCCTTACAAAGTAAATGAACAACCATGTGCTAGCTCAAGTTTCTGCCATTGGGAATGTTTACCTTCACAATGACCTTTCCTCTCTAGAATGAGGCTGTTGTGTTGTTATCTTTTACATGTCATGTAAATAGTCATGAGAATTACATATTTAGAATAAGTGGTGTAGCAGAAGTAGACTCTATGCACATTAGGGTCACTTGTTCATCTAAATTACATTTGATTCTAGATCTTCTGATGAAGTGATGCATTGCATATCCAACCATATTGCTTTGTTTGTCTAGCAATACTTACTTCATGAGGGGGATGCCTTAGGTTTGTAGTAGCATGATAGTAACAATCAAACGTTCATTCTAAGAAGCAGAGATGAACCAGAACTGTTGTTGTTTGTTCATTTGTTTGTTTTGAAAGATAATAGTTCTTTGCAGAGGATGGCATTTCCCCCTCTAATGTTAACAGTCTGTCTTGAGATTTACCACAGATTTTTACAATAAGGACCTTGTCAAGGTATCAGAATTAGTTTCTGCTTCTTGCTCAGTAAGTCTAATCAGCATGATATTACCAGTGTAGTAGACAAACATAATGCCCTATGAAATAGAAAGGCATGTAAATAGTTTATTACCTAGAACCACAGAATTGACAGAAAGTAGAAGTGATGGTATAGACAACCAAACAAATACTGCTACTAGTGGTTTCATTTCAGGCAGTCAAATGTAAACTAGATATAGGGATATGTTGGTCTGCTTTATCAACAAAACACATTGCAGACAGCAGCTGTAAGAGTTGCAACATAAATAAGTTTTTAAAAATAATAGCCATTCTGCAAGATTCGTCTCTCTTCCATTCAGGTCTCTTATGAGGAGAGCTGAATGAGGAAGTTATAAGAGTTAATTACCTTTGTGTGTTTCTAGCTTTGGTGTGGGATGACACTTTGTACCTTACCTTCTGGAGATTGACTTAATTTTGTTTTGTATATAGAACTAAGTTTCATGGTACAATATGTAATCTTTGGCAATATGTAGCATCTGAAATGTGACTGATGGAAAGAATAGTGTGTTCTAAATATACAGTACATATTAATTTTAAATATATCTTTGTAGTCATATCATAAACATTTGTCTTTACTTGTTGGAGCATTATTAATAATTGTTGCCTTAAAGTATTTGTTTTTTTTTCAATTCCAACATTGGTACCATTTTAGAGTTTGCATCTAAGATTTTTCCCTTTCAAGATAAGATTTTCCTGTATCTTCATATGCCAGCATATATAGGATTGTATTCTATATATTCTTATACCATTTGGGTTTATTTAAATGTTAAGAAAAACATTAATATTTTTATGTTGATGTCAAATCAGCCAGATTATGTTCACCATAATACTACATAACTACAGATCCATAATTTTAATTTTGGCATTTTTGTTTAAACATTTATGAAGTTATTTAGGTAAATTTCACAAGTGACCAGAGTAAAGGACCAAACCAGGGGTCAAAGTAAACCTATTCCTCTACTATGTTGAATATCTTGGATAGTTTTGCACAAGTAACAGAAAATTTATTAATAAAACCCTCTTTCCTATTCCTGAGGCCAGAGGAGGTATTTTTTTCTTATTATTTATTTATTGTATTTAATTCTTAGAAGTGGATGACACAGTAGCAAATTAAGTGAAATTTTAGGAGACCAAATGCAGACAGATACTGGCTCCAAATAGTATCCTGAAGTAAGCTGAAGATCCAAGACATTCATGCTAAAGCTATCCTCTCTTTCAATAAAATGAAAATGCTTTTGTTTAAGATCCACTAATAAGTGAGTACATCCCCTACTTAACCTTCTGGGTTTGTGAGACCTCACTTAGGAGGATATTCTCCAAATCCCATTCAGTTGCCTGCGAATTTTAGGATATCATATTTTCTTACTGCTGAGTAGTACTCCATTGTGTAGATGTACCACAGTTTGTTAATCCATTCCTCAGTTGAGAGGCATCTAGGTTGCTTCCAGGTTCTTGCTATTATGAATAATGCTGCTATGAACATAGTTGAGCTAATGTTTTGGGGGTGTGAATGTGCGCTTTTGGGGTATATGCCCAATAGTGGTATTGCTGGATCCTTAGGGAGATTGATTCCCAGTTTTCTGAGAAACCCCAATACTGCATTCCAAAGTGGCTGAACAAGCTTACACTCCCACCAACAATGGAGGAGTGTTTCCCTTGCTCCGCATCTTCTCCAGCATAGGCTGTCATCTGTTTTTGATCTTAATCATTCTGACAGGTGTCAGGTGGTATCTCAAAGTTGTTTTGATTTGCATTTCTCTGATGACTAAAGATGTTGAGCACTTTTTCTAGTGCCTTTCAGCCATTTGTAATTCATCTGCTGAGAATTCCCTTTTTAATTCTGAACTCCATTTCTTGATTGGGTTATTCAGGGTTTGGGGCTCTAGATTCTTGAGTTCTCTCTATATTTTAGAGATCAGTCCTCTCTCACTTGTAGGGTTGGTAAAAATCTTTTTTCCATTCTGTAGGTTTTTGTTTTGTCTTAATGACTGTGTCCTTGGCTTTACAGAAACTTATCAGTTTCAGGAGGTCTTATTTATTGATTGTTGATCTTAGTGTCTGTGATACTGGTGTTATATTTAGGAAGTAGTCACCTGTGCCAATGTGTTGGAGGGTATTTCTCACTTTCTTTTCTATCAAGTTCATCATAGCTGGTTTTATGTTGAGGTCTTTGATCCACTTGGATTTGAGCTGTGTGCAGGGTGATAGGCTTGGATCTATTTGCATTTTTCTACACACTATAATCCAGATATGCCAACACCATTTGATGAAGATACTATCTTTTTTCCAATGAATATTTTTTACCTTTTTGTCAAAGATCAGGTGTTCATAGGTATGTGGGTTAATGTCGGGGTCTTTAATTCTATTCCATTGATCCACAAGTCTGTTTTTATGACAGTACCAGGCTGTTTTTATTACTGTAGCTCTATAGTATAGCTTGAAGTCGGGGATAGTGATGCCTCCTGAGGTTTTTTGTTGAGCAAAATAGTTTTGGCAGTCTTCACTTTCCTGTTATCCCAAATGAAATTGAGTATTGTTCATTCAAGATCTGTAAAAAATTGTGTTGGGATTTTGATGGGAATTGCATTGAATCTGTAGATTGCTTTTGGTAGGATTGCCATTTTACTATGTTGATCCTACCTATCCAGGAGCATGAGAAATCCTTCCATTTTCTGATATACCCTCAGAGAAGTTTCGTTTTTTTTTTTTTAAAGCTTTTTTTTTTAGAGCCTTTGTTTTTGTTTTGTAAAAAGTTTGTCAGATTATATCCATTAAGAAATTAGTACATTTGGTTGGAGACAGTGCTCCTCAACCTGTGGAACAACCTTCTCACAGGGGTCACCTGAGACCTTTGGAAAACAGATCTTTACATTACTGTTCATAACAGTAGCAAAATTATAGTTATGAAGTCACCACAACATGAGGAACTATAGTAAAGTGTTACATATACCTTTAGTTATGCAATATTCAGGTGTATAGGAAAGAAAACAGTATTTCTTTTCTCATTCATATTTAGTCTATTGATGATCTTATGCACTTTCATTGGACACTTCTCTATTTAGTTTTGTTTGTTGGTGGTTGCTTGCTTTTCCATTTCCCCCCCTTTTTTTTTTTTTCCATCACACCTAGATAGGGCTGTAGTGGAGTATGTTTCTTATCCTCTGTGACAGTCAAGAGTTGAGTTTGCCTTCCATCCAGTTAAATAAGCTCTAATTTTGGCATGTTTTGTTAGGAAGAATGTGCTTTGGTAGATTTCAAAATGGCTGGGTTTTTTTGTTTTGTTTTGTTTTTTTCTCAATTCTTCTTCTGTGAGGGCAAAGGGATTTTTACTTCAGTATTCATTGTAAAAAACCTCATAAAAGTCCTCTAAGTAAAACACAACAGAATGAATAGTGATACTTCCAAAACTGGATCCCTCAGGCTTGACTCCATTTTGTACCTTGTATTGAGGTACCTTGCTGAGGTTTCTGTTCTTTTAAGTCAATACTTTGTTTTCTTGTCTGCATCTTCAACTTTGGGCAAAGAAGTTTACATTGTAACTTTACTACTCAGACAAATATAAAATATTGCTGATTTTTCTAATGCTAGAAAGTCCAAATTAATACTACATTTAGTGTGATGTTTGTCTGTCTACATCACCACATGGTAATGGTACCAGTATGCAAGAGAGCAGGACTGGGGAGGGAAGAAAGAAAAATGTGAAGAGTGGGGCCAGTCTTGTCCTTTTATAGCAATCTGTTCTCATGATGATTATTTTTTAATCAGTTCCTGTCAGATTATCATTAATCTTCTCACAAATGTTATTATACCCCAATTACCTTCTACTAAGACCTGTCTCGTAAAGGTCCTACCATCTTTTATTGTTGGGCCCTGGTCGTTAGGCCCCCAAGGAGATCACCAGAGAGAGACACAAACTTTCTGAAATGCAAAAGCAAGGTTTATTGAAAATTATGAATCGCCTGACAAAGGACCTCAGTCTGGCACACAGGCGTGACAGTGGCCGGAGGAGGCACCACCCCTTTTGCAAGCTGGGTTTTTAAAGGCAAAAGTTACAAGGTTATATATTAGTTAGGGATTTAGCATGGATACAATTCTGATTAGCTCCTCTTTTGGGGGGCATTTTTAGATTTCCTCTGTTATCTCAGCTGGCTGTTTGTCATGCCATTTTCTTACCATTACATGGGGATAGTACATGGGGGACTAACCTTCTAGCATAAGAACCTTTAAGAAACAAATCATATCCAAACCATTGAAATGTGGGTCTTTTTGTAGATTTAATAGTCCAAATAATTTAGTGTCCCATTTTTTTTTTCAGTACTGCATATTCTCTGGGTTCCTATAAATTTATAGTAAACCTTAAATTATATACTACAAGGCTGTCAGCTTTTTCTTTACTAAAATTTTTTTGATGCTCTCGTTTCTTTGTGTGTCTACATTTTAAATTAGCTTATTGATTTATTTTTTAAAATTCTGTTAGATTCTCATTGGTAGTGCTTCATAACTATAAATCACTTTTGAGAAGAATTGACATAATGGTTTGGAATCTTTAGACCCATGACTGATATATCTCTCCATTTAGATTTTTAAATTTCTCTTGACATTTGTAGTTTGAATACGTAGTTTGATTACTTGGTTCCTAGCTGGTGATCTTGCTTTGGAGATTCTAGAAAATTTAAGAAATGGGAACTAGTTCAAGGAAATAGATTATTGAGCAGGAACCTTTTGAAGATTCTCCCTAGTCTCCAGTGACTTCTTCAATTTCTGCTTCTTGCCTGCCATGAGGTAGTGTGCCTGAATTGTGACCCTAGACAGACCACCAGAGACTCAAGTAGAGCAGAATGCAACAGCAAGGTTTATTATGGAGAACAAGCTAGCTCGGAACCACTCCAAACATCCCCACGGGGTGACACAGGACGGTTAGTTCTGAGCAATAGGGGACTTCTTTTAAAGTAAAAAATAAAAAACATGTACTCAGGGTTTGCACGAGTTGGTGTAGTCAAGAGACTGGGTGGTGGCTCCCTTAATTGGCTGGCATTTGCCTAGGAATGTGTTGTCATTACCCAAGACATGCCGTTAGTCATGAGTTGTGACTTGGGCAGGGGGAAAGGAGTTGTTTCCTGGAACATTCCCCTGGTCAGGCCTGATGTTCCATTAAGATATGTGTTTAGGCCAGACCCTGAATTTCCTGCTTAATATTGGTCTTTCAGTAGCTAAGGTGTCCTCTTATCACACATTCCCACCAGCTATAGCATAATCTGCTGTAAGTGCATGCAGCCCAACACTGTGCAGTGAACCCTCTGAAACTATGAGCACTCCCAAAGTCTTACCTCCTTTAAGTTGTTATCTCTACAGAAAACAACCAATACAGGAAATTGGTTCAAAGAAGTGAAGGGTGGCAGTGCGAGAAAATCACAGTGACTGAGGAAGATTACTTATTAAAGGATTTTAGGGAAAGCAACTCACTGATATAAGAGGGTGGATACAGTCATTCCTAGAAGGCTGGACTAATCCCTAGCAGCTTCATGCTGCCTGCTGGTTTTCTTCATCAAGAGCTTGAGGGAGAGTGAGCTTACGTATGTGTGTACCCCAAATCTTAAACTGGCTCCAAGGCCTCACCCTAGGGGCTGTACCCCAAGGCAAAAGTGAAAGGATATGTGCTTTCCACTACAGGGTTGTTGTTATGACTGAATCGAATGTGTGGTTCTTTAAGCCTTGGAACTAGTTTGCAGGAGGAATTTGCAAAGTTTGAAAGACTAGAAAATTTTAATTAGAGTTTAGTGATTAGTGATGTTTGGAGACTAGAACATCAACAATATTGTAGATACTGTAGTAAAGATTCATGAAGCTTCAATTAAGAAGGGAAGGCTATTGAAAATCAGACTAGAGAGAATTTGTGTACATACTCTAGTCACTGTCTTTATACGTAGAAAGTAGTTCATCTCTTAACCCTCGTCAAAGAAGCTTCTTCTTGTGTTTAGTACAGAGACTCAAAACAGGCCACTGTAGACTCTATGCTCAGCTTTAAGTGGACAGCGATGTCATACCTCATCCCTCCAAGTCTCTTTGATAATTGAAGATAAAGGTGCAGAAAGATCAAATACTAAAGATAGTGAGTGTCTGCAGTGTTTGTGGGATATGACAGTATCACTGAACATGTTTGGTTTTGTGTTTGTTTTACTGTTTGAAATAGACCATTTCACACTGTCTTGATTTTACCATTTCTGCTGAGAAGGCTGATAAATTCTAATGTATTGTACAAACTCTACTTAGCACATAATGAAAACCTGGAGCCAGATATTGGGGGAAAGCTGGAATATCAGAAACAAACCACGGTCATCCAGCAAACTCCTCAGGCTCTCCAGGAATCCTCTAACTGAATGCCTCAGCAGAAAAGGGAAGGAAATGTCTCTGGGAAAGCTGAAAAACCCTCTTCTCTTGCTCTGCCCAACTTTCTTAGCTTCCTCTTCCCACATTCCTAAAGCTAGAATTGAAGGTGTGGGTTGTCCCTCCCTAGCCTGTCTTGGTTCTGTCATTAATTCTGATATTTCAGTTTAATTTTATTAAATATGTATCACCACATTGATGTGTTTGCCTTTGTAACCATATGGAGTTACTTTGTTGCAGCTTTCAGTATTCTTTCTTTGCTTTGACCTACTTACATTTTAACTATTACGTGATTGTTTTAGTTAGGGTTTTTATTGCTATGAAGAGATACCATGCCCACTGCAACCCTTATAAAGAAAAATATTTAATTGAGTGACTTAGAGTTTAGAGGTTTAGTCCATTATCAACACGGTGGAACATGGCAATGTGCAGGCAGACATGATGTTGGAGAGGTAGCCTAGATTTGTACATCTTGCTTAGGCAACAGGAAGTGGTCTAAGACACTGGGCATATATGAGACCCCAAAACCTGCTTTTACAGTAACACACTTCCTCCAATAAGACCACTTTCCCCACAAGGCCACATTTCCTAATAATGTTATGGGGCCATTTTCCTTCAAACCACCACATTCCACTCCCTGTCCCCCAAAGGCATATAGCCATATTATAATGCAAAAATTCATTCAGTCCAACTTCAAAAGTCTCCATTGTCTGTAACTGTTAGGATTTTTTTCTAGCCCCTGAAGCCATACCTGGCCAATGGCAATTAGCCTGGCTCCAACCTCAGTTCTGAAGTCAAGCTTTATTTAAGGATTCCCATGTTTGACCTTCCTCTCTTTCTTTCCCTTCCCCCCACCCTGCTAAAGGGTAAGCTCTCTCATCTCTTTTTTTCCTTTTTCTCTCTTCTGACTCCTCCTCCCTTCCTCTCTCCCTCCCCCTCTCCCTCTTCCCTCTCTCTTTCCCTCCCCCCTCTCTCTTTTTCCGTGGACCAATCTAAGTGTCTCCTACTGCACCACGTTCCACAGGCCTCTCTTATCCATTACCATCTGCTAGCCACACTGGATATATGCAATATCATAACACAACAGTCCAAAACTTTTCAGAGTCTCTCCTGAGATTCATGCAATCTTTTAACTGTAATCTCCTGTAAAATCAAAATCAAAAATCAGATCACATACTTCCATCATACAATGGCACAGGATATACATTACCATTTCAAAACATAGGGAAGAAAGCATAGTGAGGAAATTTGGACCAATTACAAGACTGAAAACCAGTTGGGCAAATTCCTAACTCTACATCTCATGTCTGATGTCAAAGTGCTCTTCAGAGCCCAAACTCTTCAGATTTGTTGACTACAACACACTTCTTTCCCTTTGGCTGGTTTCACTCCCTATTAGCAGCTCTCCTTAGCAGGTATTCCATGGCTCTAGCATCTCCAACACTTTGAGGTCTCCAGAGTAATTCAGGCTTCAACTTCACAGCTTCACACAAAAGAGCTTTCTAGACCTCCATTCAGGGACACCCCTAACACATGCCTGGGCTTGTCTTTCCTAAGTCACAGAGGTAAATTCCATCACTCCTTTCTTCTATCCTTAACTCTTAAAGCCATGTATGTATGTATGATCTACCTATCTATCTATCTATCTATCTATCTATCTAATATCTAATAATTTTGTAACCTTGTCATCAGTCTCTAATATTCTATTTGTGATACTTGTTAGTTTCTTGAGTGAAATCAAATATATACTATCAAGACCACACACAAGAGAGAATTCCCAGGCAGATGCAGAAGCAGAGGAGCAGGACAGAAGTCAGGAGACAGAGAGAGACATGTGCGCACAGTCTCTTTTAAGGGAAGGGGCATGTACAGATATGTGTCATGGGTTCAGGGAGGTGCTTCTGTAAGCAATGCAGCAGGGTTTACACAGTCATGCCCAGGGGCATGCCTCCGTACAAGGTGCATCCCACCTGAACCGAGTTGGGTTAGGGTTAGGGTTAGGGAATATGGATAGAATGAGAGATGATAATGATGGGAAACAAAATAATTAGCACAAATAGTGAGCAAAACAAAAAATCCAAATAAAACCCAAACAAATCTAATAGATGAATATTAAGTAGATAATGGAGACACTTTGTTGTGCCCCACTTCCCCCCTACCACCAACAAGAAGGTAAACTACAGGATAGTTACTTGCTTTCTTTTTTCTGAACAGGTTAGACCAGAATGGCAATTTGCAGACTGAGACTCACCTGGCATTTCTAGTTGGAGCTTGCTGGTTGCCAAGACCTCTAATAGTTAAATGCTTGTCAGTTGTTTTACATATGCAAGCCCACAACACAAATGGTGTAGGAACCACTTTCAGATTGCTCTCCCTGTGAGCCTGTGGTCCACCTGATTGAATAATCCCTTGTACCAGAGACCTTCTGCCAGCATGATAACTGGCAGTTGGAAATGTCTGAATAGTAGTTGCATCTAAACCAAATAAGAGAGCAGATAAGACAAAAGCAGTATGTTCTTCCTGTTACCACCTCATCCTCCATCCTCAGGACAAAAGTGGGCCACCAAGTAAGTGTCCATGTGCTCTGACTTTGCCTGTCTGTTCTAATCTTCATATGTATTCACATCGTACTTGGTCCCACTCGTCTTTGCAGAGTTAACTCAATCTATGGTTCTGTTTCTCTTTATAGCATGCCATGTTTTTATGTGCCTCTTCAGTGGTGAGGCTCACCATTAACAACACATTGTGGGACACTGGACCTGATATCTGGTGACTAGCCTAGTACTATTGAACTCAACATATACCTGCTGATCCACAGTCAAACTGCAGATTCATAGGAATAAATGTGTGGCTTCTGCTGCATTTTTGAGATTGCTGGTTATTTAAGAGAAACTATTCAGCCAAATTCTGTTAATATTCACCAATATTTTACTTGAAGCATAGAAGTTTAGATTTTGTTTGTAGCATCAATGAGTCCAAGCATAATTTTATAGGACAAACAAGATAAAAAGAAAATGTTTCTAAGCAGAGAATTGAACTAGGACAGCCAAACTGGACTAATTGCTTTGTGATTCCTTAAGGAGGATTATCAGATCCTAAAATTATCAGCTCATTTTTAACAGCAGAACATTGTAAGTGAAAACTGTTACTTCACTAAATGAAATGCAGCATTTTGAATATATTCCTTATATTTATATAAAATACTAGTGATGATTTTGATCACCAAAAGGACTCTTTAATTTGCAAATTACTCTAATGGAATACCTCTGCTTACAAAATATAATTTTGTCTAAATCAATTTTGGATATGTTCATGAAAGCCTAATGATTAGAAACCTAGTGTTAGAAAAACAAACTTGAAAAAATAGGTCTAGAGGATACAATATCCATCCGATCTGGGAGGAGGGAAAACAATATGCTAAACACAGTGATTAGAGACTAAGAGGGAATACATTTTCAATATCCTAGTAAAGTTTCTAAAATCCAAGAATAAGAGATAAATTCTGTATTTCTGTCTTCTGAAGATTGGTGGCATTAGTAATGGTCAGGACTAAAGTAGTGGTAGGAGAGTGGACAGAACAGGGCATTTTGAAATATATTTTGGATTGGTAATCTGCAGAACTATTAGTCATACGTTGCAAAGAATTGGTAAGGGAAGAAATTAGCAATGATTTCTAGGCTTCTGGACTGAAAAAATATGTGGTTAGAATTAATACCTGTGTCAGTCTTCATTGGGCGTCAATTCACACCTCATAAATCTCTCCATTTCCAAGTGTATGTACTATTCAGTGGCTTTTCGCATAGTCACTGTGTTAAGATTCTGTTTTAGCCCTGAAGCCACCCATGGCCAATAGCAATTGGCCTGGCCTGGCCCTTCTCTCTCTCTCTCTCTTTCTTCTTCCTCTCTTGATAATAATAAAGTCTTCCTACATAGACCCAGTCTAGGTGTCTCCTGTGGCTCCCTCCGCCCACCATACTCACATGGGACCTCTCTCCATCTATCGCTATCTGCCAGCCACACCAGGTAAACACGATAATTATAACACAACATACTGTGCTATACAAGCACCACTGCTCTTTCATCCATCACTCGCAGAGAAAATACCAAGTCTGTTGAGCAGCTGTTCCTCCCTTTTCCTGGGATACTCTGGAAACTATAGTCTTTTTGTCTTCCTTGATTCATCTCTCTAGAGCATCTCACATGAGCAGAATCATATAGTATGTAGCTTTTTGTGACTTCTTTCATTGAACATTATACTGTCAAGGTTTTTTTGACTGTATAGCATTTGTTATGCCATCATCCTTTTGATAGCTAAATAATATTTCATTTATGCACAATATGTCACATTTTGCTTATCCATTTATTAGTTTATGACACATTTGGGTTGTTTATTCTTTTTGACAATTATGAATAATGTTCCTGCAAACATTCATGTCAAAGTTTTGGTTGTAAACCTGTTTTCAGTGCTTTTAGCAATATACATGAAAGAAAGAATTGAGTTATATAGTGATTCTTGGTGAGCCACCTATTTTACACAGATGCTACACCATATTTTGCTCCTGCTATTAGCATGGTGGTTCAGTTTCTCTGTATATCTTCCAATTATTTTTGATTATTTGGATTGGCAATCGGCAAAACTATTAGTCATGTGTTGCAAAAGGCTGGTAAGGGAAGAAATTTGCAATGATTTGCAATGTACTTTTGGACTGAAAAGTATGAGGTTAGAGGTAAATATTTGTGACATTCTTCATAGAGCTACAATTCACAAACTATAGTATATACACACAATTCACATACTGTAACACATACATGCAAGTCACATACCATACAACACACACACACACTCACACACACACACACACACACACACACACACATCTATGTCAAGATCAGCTTGCAGGAGTGAGTTTTCTTTTTCTACCATGTGGATTCTGGAAATTAAGGTCAGGTTATTGGGGTTGACAGCAAGTATTCTCATGACTGAGCCATCTCACTTGCCCATTTTTAAAGTATGTACTTACTCTTTTTTGTTCTTAAAAGTGGCATCTATCTTAGGGGGTATAAAGAAGAGTTTCATTTGAATTTGATTTATTTGTATAGAAAGATTGTTCAATATCTTTTTACATGCAGAGAGGCCATTTATAAGCCCTTTGTAAAAATCCTTTGCCCAATTTTTAATTGGTGTGTGTATATGTGTTTGTGTCTGTGTCTTTTTGTTGTTGAGTTGTAAGTGTTCTTTGTATTTTCTAGACCTTAGACTTATATCAAGATTATTTGCAAATATTTCCCATTCTGAGAATTGTATTTTCATCCCTTTAATAACATCCTTTGATACCCAAAATGGTTTTTGATTTTGTATTTAAATAAAATACAATTTATTCATTTTTCTCTTGCTCATGCTTTCAGTACCACTTATCCCAGAACATATTTTTATTTTTTGTAAAATTGCTCTTTTAAAATAATAATTTGTATCTGTATGTGTGGGCACATACATGCCCACAGGATGCATTTGATCAGAGGATAGCTTGCAGAAGTTGGTTCTGTTCTTCTAATACGGTTTCTGGGATTGAACACAGGTTGTCAGGCTTAGCAGCAAGTGCTTGGCCTTGCCAAACCATTTTACCAGCCTTCACTTCTGTTCTTTTGACATAGGCTAGTGTTGCAGTATGTTTTTCCCGGCCTGTTTGGGTCCGGAGATTTATGACCTGGCGCACGTGTGGTGCCAGCGGTGTGGAGCGTGGTCTGGGCGCCCGCAGCTTTTGCCCCCCAAAAGAAATGAATCACACGCTTATATACTTTACACTGCTTGGCCCATATCTTAAGCACATTACTAGCTAGCTCTTTCTTCTTAAATCAACCCATTTCCATGAATCTACCCACCACGTGGCTTGCAGCCCGTGGCTCACCTGAATTCCTACATGCTGCTTCTTCGGGGGACAGATGGCGACTAGTAAACTCCACCCCTTCTTCCTACCTGGCTGCCTCTGATTCTCCACCCACTTCTATGGTGCCCTGCATGGGTCCAAACAGTTATTTATTTATATTGTACAGAGAACATTCCACCACAGGCTAGTCTAAGTTTTTTTTCCAATACATGTTTCAGATTTTTAGTTCTCTCTACTAGATAAGTCTGCTTTCAAATTCACATAAATTTAAATTTTATTTTTAACACTCTAAAATTCTAAACTTTTAGTTTCTTTACATATTAAGCACACTTTCTTAAGTTAAATATTTTTATTTAAACATCATTTTACTGATTTATAATAAGTCACATGAAAATGACCCGAACTGTTTCTATAGAACTATGAAACACTTACAAGTGTTCTAAGCATGCCTACATCTGAGGATTGCAGTTGTCCATTTGAATTTCATGTTTGACTAATTTTCTTTCTTTTTTTTCATTTTTTTATTATGAATAAAGTCACATTTTCTATCCGTGAATATCGTTATTCAAGGTCCCTTCCCCCTCCCACCCCCTCCAGTCACTCTCTCTTCTCCACATCTCCCCATCTCCTCCCCAGCATGGGTAGGAGGTCCCAAGGTCCCAATATTGCTCAGTTCAGCCTCCACTCCTGGCAGATCCAGTTTCCTCCCCCCAACATCAAGACTGAGTCTGGTGTTCCTCTAGAGGGAGTGCAATCCAAGATGTCAGTCCAAGGTGTTTCAGATTCCAGGCTGTTCAGTGGTTGTGGTTTTCAACTTGAGCATGCTTTGCTTTTTGCTGTTTTGTTTAGAGTCCACTAATGAGTGAGTACATCCCCTGCTAATCTTTATGAGTTTGAGATACCTCGCTCAAGAAGATATTCTCCAAATCCATCTATTTGCCTGCAAATTTGGGGGTATCATTTTTTCTTACTGCTGAGTAGTACTCCATTGTGTAGATGTACCACAGTTTGTTAATCCATTCCTCTGTTGAGGGACATCTAGGTTGTTTCCAGGTTCTTGCTATTATGAATAATGCTGCTATGAACATAGTTGAGGTAATGCCTTTGGAGTGCGACTGTGCATCTTTAGGGTATACACCCAGAAGTGGTATTGCTGGGTCCTTGGGGAGATTGATTCCCATTTTTCTGAGAAACCCCAATACTGCATTCCAGAGTGCTAAACAAGCTTACACTTCCACCAACAATGGAGGAGTGTTCCCCTTGCTCCGCATCTTCTCCAGCATAGGCTGTCATCTGTGCCTTTTATCTTAGCCAATCTAACAGGTGTTAGGTGGTATCTCAAAGTTGTTTTGTTTTGCATTTCTCTGATGGCTAAAGATGTTGAGCACTTTTTCAAGTGCCTTTCAGCCATGTGTAATGTTCTGCTGAGAATTCTCTTTTTAGTTCTGAACCCCACTTTTTGATCGGATTATTCAAGGTTTTGGGCTCCAGATTCTTGAGTTCTTTATATATTTTAGAGATCAATCCTCTATCACTTGTAGGGTTGGTGAAAATCTTTTCCCATTCTGTAGGCTGTCGTTTTGTCCTATTGACGGTGTCCTTGGCTTTACAGAAGCTTCTCAGTTTCAGGAGGTCCCACTATTTGATTTTTTGTCTTAGTGTCTGTGCCACTGGTGTTATATTTAGGAAGTGGTCGCCTGTGCCAATTCATAGAAGGATATTTCCCACTTTCTTTTCTATCAAATTCAGAGTGGCTGGGTTTATATTGAGGTCTTTGATCCACTTGGATTTGAGTTTTGAAGCACACTTCTTTAAATGCTGTAATTTATTGGTCAGCACATTGTATTTTTGTCAGGTTTCTGGTTTATTTGCCCCCCTTCCTGGTTCTTCTCTTTATTTGTCTCTCATATTTACTTATTTATGCAGTCCTAGAAATTGACTGTAGGGCCTTGAATCTACCACTCTGCCTATGAGTTATATCCCCAGCTTACATGATTTTTCTGATTCATCTTGTTCAGTGTGTATGTTTGTGTTACTGTTAATTAATGGTCAGATACTGTATGTGCAAACTTACATAAATAATTTGAGACCTCCCATGGTATCTTCTCTAAGATGTGTTTGTTTTTGCAGTCCTATCAATCTACTATTGTCCTTATTTAATTTTATGGGAAATATCCTTGTAAGACTCAGTCTCTTTATGTCATTTTTCTTTTTCTTTCTCACTTTCTCTCTCTTCCTTTTCTTCCTTACTTCTTTCTTTCCCTCCTTCCACCTATGCCTCTCTTCTTCCCTTCCAATAAATGTACAAATGAATTTGTGTGTATATAATGAGTCTTTGTCTATGCTTCTAGCCCACTCCCAAATAATGGCACAGAGACTTCTTATTAATTCTGAAAACTCAGTTTATAGCTTCAATGAAAGGTCTTAGGTTATACATGCCATATTATGTAGGTTTTTGAAGTGTTTGAAGACCACTTGCCTATCTAAAATATATTTGTTTAACCTTGAGAACATATGGGACTGGAGAGATGGCTCAGGGGTTAGGAGCACTGATTTGTTCTTCAGGAGGAGCTTAGTTCAATTCACAGCAACCACATGGTGGCTTACAGCCATCTATGATGACCCCTTCTGTATACTGTATACATAATAAATAAATCTTTAAAAAAAAAAAAGAAAACATATGTAACATGATTACAAGTTTGATTGATTTTGATACTAACTACTAACCTGTATTTCTAAATTACACATTATATTTTTAAATGAACTGTACTGGTATAATGCTTTAAACAAGAGTAGAGATATTTATAACAAGTATTATAAAATATATAACAAATATAACATTAAATTTGTATGAATATACAAAAATATCTTTTTTTTTTTGAGATTCAAGGTATGATCATTTATTTGCTACCCTCCAAGACCTATTTTTGACAGGACTCAGACTTAGAAGTAGAAGCTCTCAGCGAGGACAGCCTACGTCTCTTGGCGATCTGTTCCTGGCGCTTTTCTTTGGCTTCCTTCATTCTCTTGGCCAAAAGTTTAGCATATTCTGCAGCCTCCTCCTTGTTTTTCTTTGTTCGTTGCTTCTTGAGAGCAATACACCGGCGTTTGTGTTGCAGAACCCGGGGAGTAACAAGACGCTGAATCTTGGGTGCTTTGGTCCTGGGCTTCTTACCTTCTTTATTTAGTGGCTTTCTGACAACGTATTGGCGGACATCATCTTCTTTAAAGAGATTAAAAAGCTTTCGGATTCTGCTAGCTCTCTTAGGTCCCAACCGACGAGGCACGGTAGTGTCTGTCAGTCCAGGAATATCCTTCTCTCCTTTTTTTACAATAACCAAATTGAGAACACTCAGATTGGCATCCACTATGCATCCTCGAACAGACTTGCGCTTCCTCTCTCCAGTTCTCCTTGGTCTATAGCAAGAATGCCCTTTACTCAACAGCAGACGCACTCTACCATGGGTCAAAACGCCTTGCTTCATGGGAAAGCCTTGTTTGTC